>JAQZBX010111209.1:0-10305 GCA_029593785.1 Cabassous unicinctus
TGTGTGTGTTAAGTTTTCTCTTCAACACTTTGTTCTTCTTGTTCAATTTCCTTGCTGTTTTCTATATTCCCTTGAAGGAAAAAGATTAGCACCAGAGAAAACAAAAGAGGTAAGAAAAGAAAAACTATAATAATAATAATAATAATAGTTAGAAGAGGGGCCATATAAGACTTAGTAATGTGAATATGTAACTCATGTAAGCAGTGTACAGTAATAGAAATAAAAAAGTGGAGAACCTACAATGAAATGGGAAACCAAACAGAATGATTGAAAGGGCCAGAATGATGAGGAAAGAGAGAAAGAATAATGAAAGGACAGAAAGAAAAAAGTTAATTAAAAAAAAAGAAAATAGTATAGAAAAGATAGAAATTGAAACCAGAAAATTTGAGGACTAAATAAAGAAAGATGGATTTTAAGAACCACAACAGAAAGCAGAAGATAGAAAGATGAAGGAAGGAAAGGAGATAGTGTTGATAGGCAAAATCAGTATACACAGAAAATGAGAACTCAAGGAAGAAGAAGCACAGCAAAGAAGAAACAAGCTAGCAGCACCTAATTTAAAAAGACGTGGGGGGGAATGAGGAAAGACAAACAATAAACAAAAACAAACAAACACACAAGCAAGAAGTCAAACAAAGCTAAGGAAGAACAGTTTTCCATCTTGAGCCCTTGTGGAGCCTTTCAGTCTGCCTCGGTTTATCAATCAATTACTCTGCAGGCTTCTCTCTGCAGGTTTTGAGGCAGGTTTTAGTAAGTAAACTAAGTTAATTTTTTTTAAGTAACTTTTTTTTTTGGAAAAATAAGGGACCCAAAAGAAGCTAGTACAAAATTACTGTCTATGTTTTCCCTGTCCTAAAGTATCAGCTGGATGTTAGATATCGCAATGGACCTCCACTCTTAGAGGAGCCAGGAATTGAACTAGGGGTCTCAATATATTCAAGGTAGAAACTCCTCCACTGAGCTATCTTTCTAATTGGGTCAATTAGCTCTTCGGGAAGCTATTCAGTTACTTTCCCCCAGGCAGGTTTGACTCTTCTAGGGCAGCAGGATACAACAGGCTGTAAGAGCAGATCCCCATTCCCTCTCCTGGTCAGGTTGAGTTCCCTTTTGAAATTCAAATGGGACCTTGATGACTGAGTTCACCACACAGAAAAGATTTTCAAGCCTCTTTTAAAACACCTGTCCTCCCAGGGGACCCTAAATAGGCTCTTGGAGACTTATTAATCGCTTCCCACTGCCTGACTCCCTTAGGGGAGTTGACACTCTGATAGTCCTCAGCGTGGAATGTTAAATTGGCTGACTCCACCCTCTCTCAGGCCAAGTTTCTGTATCTCAGGGTGGTTAGGTAAATCAGGCTTTCTCAGCAGATTCGCTTCTCCCCTCTGCCAGGTGCCACTTCAAGCCAGCTGGTGTGCTACCCAAACTCAAAGGGGATCCAGGCAACCAAACCCATAGAAAGGAAACCCCTCTCTGCCCCTTGCTGGAACCCTCTCACTCTCAGAGAATGCTCCCTCTTGCTGGGTGGCCAACAGGAGTTGGGGCTCACCCTGGCCCTCTGCCCTGAGGGTGGGGCTTAACCATCCCTGATTTCCAGGCATGGGGCTAAAAACTCATGGTTTTATCTTGAGCAATCTATAGCCTTGTCCAGCTCTCCCATAGCAATGCCCCAAAAGCTTCAGCTCCATGGGCACCCAGAACAACTCACTCAAGCAGGACCCTATCCACAATCAGCTGTCTTTTGTGAGAGAGATGGAGAGTGCCCACTTAAACTGATGCCATCTTGCCTTAAGTTTGAAGTTTTTAACAACTGAAGTTACTCAATGACCCAGCTCATCCAAAATCAGCCCATGCCATAAAGTAAGTTTTATTTCAGTTTTATACCATAACTGGGCAATAAAACCATAAATTTATTTTTATCATTCCTTCAAGAGCGCACTCTTATGGATTCCCATATCATGTTCTTACTCACTTGAAAGGGATCAGACCATGAATTTTAAAACATGCATCCATTTCTTTCATTTCAGGGATAGCAGGTATGTGAACTGAGTGTGAAAAAGTTCATGTGGATGAGGGGAGAGTAGTCTAGTGGAGAGTCTCAAAGTATTTTTGGATAGAAGAGCCCATGTTTCTTTTCAGTGGTGGAAGGTTGTGGTGTGTGTGTACTGTTGGATTAAGGGGATGTTCTAGCAGCTTTTAAAAAGTTAAGTTTAATTTAATATTTAAAATTTATAACCAATTAGGTGATTCTGGTTCCCTCCCTCAATCCACATGATAGTGCTCACATTAGGGACTTTGACACCTATTCTCTGCTCAGTGCTGCCAAAATACCAGCCAATGATCTCTGGAAGAAAAGATAATTTTTCAGTTGTTCCTTGGTGAACTATACTAAGTAGAAAAACTTCTAAAATGGAGTTAATTCATTTGTTTGTTGACATCCAGTATTTTCCTTTCCATTCACTTGCATCCGTCCACATAAGAACATCAGGCTATCTAGGCAATCAATGTGAACAAACCACAATTAGTGGAAACACATGATTTTTCAATTGAGAACCAATCTTAATAGTTATGGAATAAGGCATCTTTTCCAGATTACTAATACCACTTTACTTCATTTTACCAAAATTGAACAGAAGGCTAATTATTTGCAATGCTATATTTTAACACAGAATGAGCAAATAATATGCTTCATATTCATGTTATCTCCATGTTTGTGTGTATTCTTCTATTCTTCTGCTACTTTTCCCCCTGATTACTTCATTTTTTAATCATATCTTCCATGCATCTTTTTATTTAGAAATGTTGTGAGTGTACAAAATAATCATGCATACAATACAGGATTCCCATACATCACCCCATCACTAACAGCTTGCACTGTTGTGGAACAATTTTTACACATGATGAAAGAACATCATTAAAATATTATGACTAACTATAGTCCATATCTTATATTTGGTATAGTTTTTCCACAAATCACCCTATCATTAATACCATGTATTAGTATTGTACATTTGTTATAGCTCATGAGAAAACGTTCTCATATTTGTACTGTCAACCACAGTCCATCATCCACTACACAGTTCACTATATTGTACAGTCCCCTGCCCTGTACAATCCATCAAAAGTGTACACTCAGTGGTTTCAGTTTCATCATAGGGTTGTGCTTTCATCACACCAGTCAATTAAAGAAAGTTTTAATTATTTCAAAAGAAAAATTCCATACTCCTTTATACCCCCTTGTTGTTGACCCTAAGCATTAATATATTGTAATATTCTTGCATCCATTGCAGGGAAGGTAATATCTTCCATACATCTTTGAAGGCAGGATACATTTATTTAAAATATGCCATGTATAAAACACTATACTATGTCATTAAGATTTAGGTTTAGAAAGATAGTATACACATATGCATATGAGTGATTTTCATCTAATGATCACAAATTCAGTTGCTTTAGACATATCATTTCAAGTAGTCACATTCAACATATTTACATCTAATCTTTTCCAATCTGCTTTCTCCATAGGAAGAAAGGGAATAACTGCAAATAATCTAAACAGAATCAAAGTTCCTGAATTTCTCCTCTTGGGCTTTTCAAACTCTTGGGAAGTTCAAACCTTACATGCTGCTCTAATTTTACTGGTTTACTTGGCAGCTTTCACTGGGTATTTCCCAATCATCATTCTTGCCACTCTAGATGGCCACCTTCAAACCCCAATATATTTCTTTTTGAAAGATTTATCATTTTTAGATTTTTGCTATATCTCTGTCACTGTTCCCAGATCTATTGTTAATTCCTTAACCCACAATACCTCATTTTTGGGAGGGTGTGCTCTGGAAGTCTTCTTTTTCATTGCACTTGCCTCTACTGAGATAGCCATCCTTACTCTGATGTCCTATGATCACCATGTGGCCATCTGCCAACCCTTGCACTATGTGGTTATCATGAACCAAGGCTCCTATGTGAGGGTGGTGGCCACTTCAGAGCTCAGTGGGATGATTTGTGTGTTCATGCATGTGGTTGCAACATTATCATTACTCTTTTTTGGGTCCAATATAGTACATCAATATTTCTGTGATACCCCACATCTCCTAAGCTTCTTAGATTCCAAAGTAATTATCACTGAAATTGGAGTCATGGTGTTTATTACAAGTCTTGTGGTAGTCTGTTTTGTTTAAATTATTCTTTCTCTACCTTCACGAGGATTCCATCCAAACAGAGTAGCTCAAAAGCATTTTCTACTTGCATCCCACATCGTGTGGTTGTAACACTCTTTCATGATATCTGGTATCATTGCTTATTTCAAGCCAAGATCAGATTCCCCTTCAATGCTGGATCTTCTTCTATCTGTGCTCTACACAGTGGTGCACCCAGCCCTGAATCCTGTCATCTATAGTCTAAGGAACAAGAATGTGAAGGCAGCCCTGAGAAGGCAGTGTGGTAGGCTTGATAGGGAATGTGATTTGGGGCCAGAACTCCTGAGCCATTTTTCTAAACAGGCAACTTGTGACATTCATAGGCTTAGATTTTGAAATGATTGCTAAATTCTGTCTTGATTCTTTCATGAAATGAAGCTGTTCTTTTGTTATGGTCTCCACAGATAGGTGACTATACCCTGGGATGTACTAGAAAGTCTTTTGGGGTGTGGAAAATATTAAAACTTGTGTTTTTAATTAGTTTTAAGTCTCATCACCTGAACATTTTTATACATTATATTGTACCTAATATATTAATTACAGTAGAACAAGATCATATGCATTAATAAATCTCCTTCACAATCCCTTCCCTCACCAGAGGGAAACACTATCTTAAAGGTATGTATCATTCCTAAGGGTGTTTTGTGCATTTCTTTATATGTATTTATCTACATAATGCATTGTGTTATTTAAGAGCTAAATTCAAATATTAACATAAATAGCATCATATAATATCTATAACTTTAAAACTTTTAAATTCAATATTGTGTTAGACTTAACAAAGCCAGTATATGGAGGTATAACTAAATAACTTACATTACTTTATAGTATTTAATTCTATGATTAAACTGCAGTTTAATTTCCTTTCTGATGTCAGGTGTATTGTTTCTACTGTTTTGGTATTTCAGAAACTGTGGCCATTAATTTTTAAAAAATATGTCACCTTTTAGACAAGTGGAGATATTCTCTAAAGTAGACAGATAACTGGAACTAGAACTTCCATGGCTTTTCAAATGAGTGGGACCCTTAAAGCTCACATCATAAATGTATAGAAGTACCCCTTACTTCTATATTTTCCAACACTACAAATATCAGACTTCCTAAAGATTTTAAATAAGATGAGAAGGGAAGTCTATCAAATTATTTTACTTTCCTCATCTAATTACTGATGAGAGAGAAAAACTTTTGGATTCCAGAAATGATGCTTATATTTAAGTCTTGTGCAAAATTGGGCATGTTCCATACTCAGAGACACACATTAATGGGCATATAACACCAGCAAATTTGTTTGAAAATTGATTCCTATAAAACATATAGAATTACTATTAGGTTGAAAGGCAGTTAATAAATAGTCACTGTAAGAAAATCTCTTAATTTTTTTTTTTAGGTCTTGAGACCTTCTATTAATCAAATAAAAGTTGAACAATTTTATTTAATTTCCTTTCAACTGTAAATTATTATGATTTGCAAAATGGAGAAAATTATCAGGAGCATTGAATTCAGATATGTTTAATCTATCTTCATTTCCCTTGCACACATATTTAACTGTGGGCTATGCAAACTGACATTCATGGACTTCTGGATTATGTGATTTCTGAGGACAAAGCATTGTTTGCTAGCCAGACACTCTAGGTGCATACCTGAGTTGGAAATGATTGTGGTTAGAACTGGTGCTGACATTCTAAAATTCATATGTGTGTAACAAAATGGATAAAGACTTAAACCTTTTGCCCTGAGTTCAGGATATGTTCTACCATTTCAATACCTCACTTATTAATTACTTTCTTCAGCTGAAAACATCCTTCTCTAATGACTAATTCTTTGAGTGGTAGAACCAAAGGGCAAATATCAAGAAGCTACAAGACAAATGCAAGGCAGTACATTTGTATTTCTGTGTACATGAGTTTAATGGCAAGAAAATGATTAGCTTTGAAATTTGGGTTCGCTCACCTTTTTTCATGTGTTGATAGAGTATATAAAAGATTTTGTGCACTTCCATAGCTTCATTTCCACCATTTTCAGTCATACAACCAAAGAATCTGAAATGTCTAGGTACTTTATTACCATGACTCTCATTCTTTATGTTTGTCTCATGAAATTGGTGATTTATAATAACTTATTTGAAGTAACCAAAACCTGTGAACAACCCACATTGTAAAATCAATGGATAAGATATTTTATTGGTACACTCATACATTGTAATTCTCAGCAAGGAAAGGGATGAACTATTGAAACACAACAGAATGGACTAATCTCAAAATCATTATTGAGTGAAAGATAATGAAATATTTCATACCACATAATTTCACATCTGAAACTCTAGAAAGTGTGAACTAATTTCTAGTGACAGAAATAAGTTCAGTGTGTAGGGAGGGGTTAAAGGGAAAAAATACAAAGGAGTGTGAAAAAAACTGTCAGGTGTTGGATATGTTCAGTATCTTGATTTTTTTTTGGTGGTTACATGCATGTATATGCATATTAACACCTATGCAATTATGCATTTTATATATTTGCAGTTTAATGTATGCCAATTCTACTTCAATAAAGCCATAAGAATGAAAAATGATTTAGCAAATTATCATTTTATTCCCAGGAAGAATTTTTGCTAAGATATTAAATACTACATTCTTTAAATGTCTGTAGCACATTCCTGTAAAGGCCATGATTTTATTTGTAGAAATATTATTGTATATTATTCAACTTATTGATTATTATAAGATTATCAGTTTCTCTATTTATAATTCTCTATTTGTGGTAAAATAAAATAAATATACAGAAAAGAGCATAAAATACAAATATATGTACAGCATAATGAATTGTTCTAAAATTAATCCCATATGTAAGTGCAACCTAAGTAAAGACATAGAAAATAATTAACACTCAGGAAACCATTGCATTCCACTTCACAATCACATCGTACATCCTGCATCAGGGTGTCAGCCATTATCCTAATATATCCTGCTTCTCATTAAAGTTTTTTTTTAAATATCATAAACTTTATTTTAAAGAGGTTTTAGATTACAGAAAAGTAACATAAAAAATATAAGGGATTCCCATATACCTCATCCTTTCCCCCTTCCCACATCTTCCCCTATTAATAACATCTTATAATAATGTGATAGATTTGTTGCAATTGATGAATAAATATTGAAACATGGCTACACACAAAGGTCTACAGTTTACACTGTGGTTTACACTTAATTCCAAAGCCCTAAAAATGCCCTATGATTTGAGTGAAAAACCTAGGCAATTATATTATTCCCTCCCCGACCCTCTGAACCTTGAGTAACCACTTTCCTTATATCAATGTTACATGTTCTTCAAGTACTACAATATTAATGTTTACTTTGTCCATGTTTGCATTGCACTCTTATGATTCTTCATTCTACAAATGTGGGGATTTGGGGATGGTGCTGCCCATTTTGCCTCAGAATGAGTTAGGGTTTAGATATTATGGAGCACATAGAAAGAGCTGAATTACTTGCAGTTGTAGATACACTTTGTTTTGTGGGATGGTAGTTGTCCTTCAACACCATTTTGTCAATTGTTCTGGGCAAATCCAGTGACCTGGAGAGTAGATATTGGCTGCATCTGTTCTGAGATTCAGGGCTCAACTGGCATATAAACACACTAAAGAGTTCAGTCTCTGAGACATATTTAATAGGCATAGTGGTAATTATAAGCACAAATAAAAAGGGTAGAAGAGTCATGTGTAGGGAAATTATAAATGAGTCTAACTCTGTTATGTTGGGGAAATAGGATGTCATGTATTCCAAGGTAAGGCCCACCAACAGGGTGATTATTTCAAGGGCTTGTGTGCCTTGCCTATAGTGTCTGAATGGTTCTAGAGCCCTTAGGAGCATCCCTATTTGATGCTTTGTTCACAGTAGCAGTTTAGTGAGATCTCCTGAGACTTGTAAAATTGTAAACTCTGGAATGAACTCCCAACTCATTTTGAAATCTCTTAGCCTTAAAAATTCCTTTTTATTTGATGTTTCCCCTTTTGGTCAAGATTTTTTTTATAAATGCACAGCTGGTTGGTGCTTGGTATTAATCCCTCAGTGCCAGGGATGCTCACCCCCAGAAGTCATGTCCCACACTGTGAGGAAAGGAGTGCCTTTATTTGCTGAGTTTGGCTTAGAGAGAAGCCACATTTGAGTAACAAGGAGGTTTTCAGGAGGTAACTCCTGGGCAATTGTAATTATTAGGCTAAGTTTCAATTTTACAATAATAAATTTCATAGTCACATGCATTAATATTGAGGGCTTGGCATATTCTTCAGTTTTCTTTTATCAGGCACTGCCTATATACTCAAGAGATTCTTGTCCCTCTATTTGAGAACATAGCAGGCCCTCCCACCAGGATGGGAGTTTAATATTATGTTGTTTATTGTGTGGATCTCTATCCACTGTGATCACACCCTATGACAAGATGAGTACATTCATATTCCATAGAAGCATGCCCCAGGCACACCCTTTCCCTTATAGCCTTACTAGTGACAACCTGCACCAGTGAATCTCCCTGTCATATTTGCCAAAAGAATATATCACAACTGTTCTTTAAACCATACCTGCAAATCCCCAGATTTTACCTATTCTTTCTCCATCACATCCCCCCAGTCCATGAAAGCCCAAACCACCACTTCAATCCTTATCATACTCACACTCCAGGACCACTGACCCCACTCACATCCCTGCACCACTATCACCCCCATGCACTGACACACCATACCCATCCACCTTATCATAGGTTTTTCCCAGACTGAGCATCTACTGTCCATTATCTACTCTTTTTCTATCTCCTGGTACTCTGTCTTACAGAATATATCTGTGAGTCTGCTCAATATGCTTAAGTCATATCAGTGATATCATGCAATATTTGTCTTTTAGTGACTGGTTTACTTCACTCAACATAAGGTCTTTGAGATTCATCCATGTTATCACATGTGTGAATACTTCATTCCTTCTTACATCTGAGTAATATTCCATTGTATGTATATACCACATTTTGCTTACCCATTCTTCTGTTGATGGACACTTGGGTCCCTTCCAAACTTTGGCAATAGTGAATAATGCCACTATGAACATTAGTGTGAGTATATCTATTTGTATCCCTGCTTTCAATTCTTCAGGATATATACCTGGTAGTGGGATTGCCAGATCATTTAGCAATTCTATAGTTAGCTTCCTGAGGCACTGTTGAAACTTCCTCCAAAATGGCTACACCATTCCCACCAGCAGTGGATGAGTGTTCCCATTCCTACACATCCTCTCCAACATATAGTGTTTTCTGTTTTTTCAACAGCAGCCAGTTTAATAGGTATAAGATGATAGGTCAATGTATTTTTGATTTGCATTTTACTAATAGCTAGTGAAGTTAAGCAACTTTTCATGTGATTTTTCAACATCTGTATTTCCTCTTGGAAAACTGTATATTCAAGACTCTTGCCCATTTTGTAAATGGGTTGTTTTTCTGTTTGTTTTCAAAGTGTAGAATTTCTTTATATATGCTGGATATGAAGCACTTATTGGATAAGTGGTTCACAAATATTTTGTTGCATCGAGTAGGCTGCTTTTTCATTTTTTTACAAACTCCTTCTATGAATAAACATTTTTAATTTTGAGGTTGTCCCATTTATCTATTTTTTCTTTCATTGTTTGTATTTTGTGTGTGAAATATAGGAAACCATTTCCTACCAAAAGTTCTAGTAGATACTTCCCTACCTCATCTTCTAGGAGCTTTATGGTCTGGGCTTTTACATTTAGATCTTTGATCCATCTTGAGTTAATTTTAGTATAGGGCATTAGATGATAATCTTTCTAATTCTTTTGGATATGGCTATCCAGTTCTCACAGCAAACATTTGTTGAAGAGGCTATTCTGTCCTTATTAAGTGTGCTTAGTGTGGCCTTGTTGAATATCAGTTGGCCATATATGTGCAGGTCTATATCACTACTCCCAATTTGATTCCATTAGTCAGTATGTCAGTCCTTGTGCCAATACCATGCACTTTTGAGCACTGTAGTTTTGTAGTATGTTTTAAAGTCAGGTAGCATGATTCCTCTAAATTTGTTTTTCACTTTCAAAATGCTTTGGCTACTCTGGGCAACTTA
>JAQZBX010111210.1:0-10306 GCA_029593785.1 Cabassous unicinctus
CAATAAAACAGAAAACTCAAGATTGCCTCAGCAGATATTGTATCTACATTTCTATGGTGGAATTAAGATGGGGCCTGTTGAAAAAGTGAGAGGATGCAAAGGAAACCTGCACTATCTTGTATATCATTTTAATTAGAGAACTGAGATGCTAAATGAGTTGTTCACAACTCATTTAGTTGTTCTAAGTCAGCTTAGATAAATTGCTGAAAAAGGAAAGCAGCATGTTCCATAGTGCAAGTATAGTGGCAAGTCCATCTCACACCAAAGGACAAATAAGATTCAAAGGAAGGGGGCAGGTATTTTGTCTTTCTGGCTTCATCATCCAATTCTATCCAGCTAATTTATAAATCCCAGAAAATTTTAGGATTAGAAAGTGCCCATTTGACTTCAACCCAAAACCATCTAAGCAGCCCTCACAAGAGGAAAATTTTTGTTTTGCACCATAAACACACACACACACACACACACACACACACACCAACATGTCACATTGGATAGTGTCCTGAGAATGACATAATAACTGATGAAAGTGGAAAGACAATCAGATATTCAAGTGAATATCTAGCAAGGTGGCTCTCCTATGGAGTAAATGTTTGAACAGTTTTCAGAATATTTTTTTGCAATTTTATTAAGGTATCTGATGACATAAATATAGATATAGACACTATGGTGTGTGAGATCTATAGGCTTTTCCAGCCTGCCCATAATCAAGTAGACAGCTTCCAGTTTCTTTTTTTTAATCATCCTGTCTTATATCAACAATACTTAAAAGAACATTTTTACATTCTACCTATATTCCCTGAACTATATTGGTATATACACTCAGTGTCTCTGCATGTGTGTCTGGATGTGTGTGTGTACACATGCATGTACTTATACATTTTGCCAAGCACAAAAATGCTAGTTCAATATGGTTCCCCTACTGGAAAAAGACAGGTAGACTAATTTGATTTTTCTGATTCCAATACGCTGCCCTATTAATAGGCTGGGATAGCTCAAAGATAATGCTGAACATGATAAGCAACCAGTGGCATGGCAGAGTTCCACAATAATGCCAATGCTTGAAATGCCCATTGCTCCATACAGAGGATCTAGTGACTGCTAAACTAGAAATAGCAGGCATTTACAATGTCCCCAAGACATAGGGGCCCAGTGGGCAGCCTTGTTGAACAGTTTTCTGCTTCTTGTCATTGAAGGAACACAGATTTTGAAATCTACAGATCAGTACTAGAATAAAATATCAAATGAAGTATAAAACTCTAACCAATCAACATTCCAAACCTCATAATATTATCAGCTGCCCCTTCCCACCCTAATCCCACATCCTACAAAGCACAGAACTAACACTGGAAAAGAAATTTATATTATCTTATTTCCTTACAATTGGATGACCATTCTTCATCCTGATTTTGATAAATTCACAAGCAATATCTTTGAGGACAATTAACATCTGTTTCCAGTCCATTATTCCTTTTCAGGAAAATGGGAAATATTTCACAGATGTTTAAACAGGATATAGACATCCCATCACATGTCAGTGGTCTGAGCAACAGGTCTGGCATCAGGCACACTGCCTAAAATGTGACCATGTTTAGAATGTAAGAAGCTAAATTATGTTCCTCTTAAGAATGACCTAGACCAGATGAGGCATACTCATGGACCCACACAGGCCTCCTATCTGTGAAATTCGTGGTTCATTTTCAAGATGAGAATTGTGGTTTCTCTACAAAGTGTGGAAACAAGAAAGACACTGAGCATCTGAGGTAAAAATGTAAACAATTTAGCTGTGCTGAATGTCACCCTCTGTTGTTGATTTCCACACAGCTGTACCTTTGATTATTTTTCCAAGTCTTCATTTAAATATACTAGTGTCTGACAAAGATTGGAACAATCCTCTGTCAAAGTCCTTTTGCTCACTATATTCAGTTTTTCACAGACCAGGGATCTAGAATATGCTGCACATAGAGTTATCTCTCCTTCAGAAAGTCCACATTCTGTCAGATGACTTGTGTTGTGGTTGTGATGATTGTTTTTCATAATCCTCAGCACCAAATATTTCATTTTGGAAGGGTATCTCACCCACATCACATGGTTAACTGGAACCCAGAACATGGGTTCCACTGGGGAAAAAATAAAGGCCCAGATGCCAGAATGCAGTGGGTGCAGCAGAAGATGGGATCCTCTAGGGGAGACTGAGAATGCTGCTGTCCTTCTTCATTTGCTGTTTGCTAATGAGGCCAAAGCTAGTCCACCCCTAAGCCCTGACAACCCGAGAGGGGTGTGTGATTCATCTCAGCTCTCTTCCCAGATGGCAAGCAAGTTGTAAATTGTATTCAATTCCACTCTCCCTTGTTTATCTGCCCTGACAGTCTATGGCAGCTTTCATGTGGTTGGGAGCCCAGAGCGCATATATGAGGTTTCTCAAGCTATTCCCAACCATTATAAGTGCCTCAGTCCCTCTTTTATTTTTCTTTCTGTTGCTTCTTTCACAGCTCCCTCTTCTTCTTTTCTTGATTTCCTGTCTTGCTTATTATACATGTCTTTCTCTCTCTCCCTCAAATTGCCTGCATCTTTCAATTTTGTTACCTTACACACTGGTAGTTTGTTCCATTCCTGCCTTTCTTTTCTTTAAAAACATTTCTTCACCTTTATTTTATAGTCTATTTGTAATTCTCTGTTTTTGATAGAAATAGCTCAGTATTTGACACAGGATACTAATGTTTTCAGAGAATATTGAGTGATGAAAAAGCAAATAAAAATATTTCTTATTTTTCTCTATTTCTCACTTCCTGCTCAACCTCATTTCTATTTCACTTCCCCCCTTTTTAACTCCACTTTCTCCTCTTAAGCATTATTTTTCCTACACTTATCTGCTATTTCAGATTTTTAAATATGCTACATTAGTCAGGTTGTGACTGAGTACTGAGCAGTGTTACTTACTTCCAAAAAGTATTCTGCAAGTTCAGCCTTTTGAAAGAAACAACTGAACTACATATTATGCATTATATGTCCATTTAGGAAACTTAAACCATGTCAGGGCTTGGCAGAAACATCATCAACTTTGGAGTGGTGCTCCATCATTCCCATAGAACACATTCTTACAACCTGTAACTGTCTCCTAGAAAATGAGTATCAATGCAGATTGAAAATAAATGGGAACAAGAGAGCTTTAGGAAATGTTTCTACATCTTCTGTGGAGGACTGGATTAATAAAAATGGACAGATTATTGGGATAGGATTTTCATTTTGAGTGGAAATATGCCATTGAGCCATTACCTTTGCAATGCTAATTCTGTGACCATAAGGTTTATTTAAATGAAGGAAATCTTTTCTAATATTTAGGGCTTCAGAAAGTCCACATTCTGTCAGATGACTTGCGTTGTGGTTCAATACAAGGCTCAACTTTGCCTTTTTGACTTTCTTTTTCTTTCCCTAATGCTGGCAGGCACAACTTTTTCCTATCTCATTTTTTACTTTTAAAATCTAACCTTTAGCCCTAAAAGATTCTCTCTAAACAAAATAGAATTTCTGCACTATGAAAAGCTGGGGCAAATAATAAATTTAACTACCTCCCTGAAATCAATGCAGGGAGATACTTTTCCTCTCCTCCCCAAAACAGTTCCCACAGATGCTTTTGTCCTAAATCTGCAGAAAATTTGGATGTGCAGAGTGAACAGTGAACAGGGTATGTTTTCTCAATGTAACCATGGACCTGTTGCCATAAATTGATTTACTTTTTTCCTTTGTAGGTCACTTTGTATATTTAATACTTGGTTTTTATGAAACTCTAAAGAACTTTCTCATTCATATTAGATGATCCAAAATATTCTTGCCTCGGCAGTGTTCCAGGTCTTTCTCCTTTCAGTAATATCTATTTGAGGTGGAATTATGGTCTAGGGATCTCAAAGACCCATCTATTCTTAAAGTCATTGTTATTATTATTGCTTAAAGCCATTGTGCTGGTTGTTAAATATTTATAAAATTATTATGAAGTAGAAACACTAACCAGAGACGTTCATAAGTGGTGAAAACCCAAAGAAATTTCTCTTTTGGTTCAGAGTAAGAAAGTACAAAGACAAATTCCTCTGTGTCAGAGCCCTGATGACTGATTGCTCTTGCTGATTCTCTATATACTGACAGCAGTTGTTTCTTGTTCTTTTTTCTCACTTCTTTTGGTATCCCTTTTTTTTTTTCAAAATCTTAAAAATGAGGCTCATTTCTTGCTCAGTGATGAAGGAGAAACAAATGTCCATTTCACTGACCAAAAACAGGGTATTTCTTTAAAGCAATGCTAGCTGAGTGCCTTGTGACACCAGTCTCTCTGGCTTTATCCATCATCACCAACAGTTTTTCTTTTACAGCATTGAGTTTGATGGGGGACAGGACAGATATTGTTACCCAAACACATAGAAATGCAGGGGTATATAAGAAACCCTGGATCCAGAACCTTAGTGTATCAACACCAAAAGTAAATACCTGGAGACAAAGAGGTCTTAAGAGTATGCCCAAACATGGGTTTATTTATTCCTTTATTTACTATTATTTTTGAGTTTCCATGATCCCTGGATTATCAGAATAGTCTCCTAGTTGGTCTCTCTGCTTCTGCCCTAGTCTTTCTTCAGTCTATTCTCAACTCAGCAGTCAGAATGGAACTTTTAAAAGCTGAATAATTTCCTCTTCTTTTCCTCCAAAGACTGTTCAGTCCCTTTAAATTAAAAGTCCCTGTCCTCATAATGAACACACGCAAGTTCCTCAGTCATCTCTCCCACCCATCTCCTTTTAGCCTCCCCTTACTTGCCCGAATCCACTCCGAAAGACTTTCTTACTTTTCCTTAATATCACCAAGTGAATTCCCACCTCGGGACTTTTGCACCTTCTCTTTTTCTACACAATTTTCTGAATGCAGAATTCTTGGCTAGCAGTTTTTCTCTTTCAGTCTCCTAACTGTATCACACCTCTGTCTTCTTGCCTCCATGGTTTCAGATGAGCAATCTGCACTAAGTCTTACTGTATGTCCCTTGTAAGGGATGGTTTGCATCTCTCTTACTGCTCTGAGAATTTTCTCTTTATCATTGATATTTGACATTCTGAGTAGTATATTTCTTGGAGTATATCTATTCAGATTTATTCTGATTGGGGTAAAGTGAGCTTCTTGGACATGTAGGTTCATTTCTTTTGTGAGAGTTGGGGAATTTTCAGTTATTATTTCCTCAAATACTCTTTTTGCCCCCTTTCCCTTCTCTTCTCCTTCTCGAACTACTAGGACATATATATTATAGCTTTTTGTGTTGTCATTCAATGCCCTGAGCCCCTGCCCAATTTTTTCCTTTTTTTCTCCCTCTGTTCATTTTTCTCTCCAAATTCAGTTGCTCTGTCTTCGGTATCAATTATTGTTTCTTCTATCATTTCAAATTTCATGTTGTATGCCTTTAATGTGTTTATTTATTTATTTATAATTTAAAAAGGTTTTTAAAAGATTTGGGGCAGGGAGAGGTGGAGCAGTTGAAATACTAGGGCTTTTTTGGGACTTTGGGGGTTGTCCTGAGTGGCAAAGCGGCGATGGATGTAGGCCATTTTCCATCAGAATATACCATGCAGAACTGGGTGGGAGAGAGTGTGGTCAGTGATGTGAACTGTGGTCTATGCTCGGTGGCAAGCCCCAGGATGAGTATATCCATTGCGGGTGTTGTACCACATGGATGAGGAATGGTGGTGTGTGATATTTTTGGAGGTGTGGGCTGTGGGGAACATGGGAATCCCTGTAATTTCTGAGTAATATTTAGTTAATCTAAGCACCTTAAAAAAAATATATATATATATAACAAATAGCATTTGTGTAAACAAATGCACATATATGCATATGTATTTATATATCATTTTACAAATATTGGTATGTATTGTGAAAAATTTGATTTTTACCCACAATAAAAAAAAAAGATACATAGGTTACATAAATGTGACACAAACATTAAAGGGATTCCCATATACTCCACCTCCCACACCTTCCAGAACCTCCCACATAAACCTCTTTCATTAGTGTGGCTGCAATGTATATACACATCCTGGGGCTTTGCCACTAAACATGGACCGTACTTCACATTGTAAACCACACTGTCTCCCACACAGTTCTGCATGTTATATACTGATATAAAATGGCCAATATCTGTCATTGCAATGTCACTCAGGATAATTCCCAAGTCCTGAAAAAGTACCTATATTACAATTGCTTTTCCCTCTCCCTGCCCCCAGAGCATCCAATGGCCACTGGCTCCACATTAATGTTGTAATTTCATCTATTGCTTGAATCACAATATGTCTATAACAGAATGCCAGTAAATCCACTCTAGTCCGTAGCTCTTCCCCCAATCCTGAGGAGTCTGGGATGGTGATGTCCACTCCACCTCTAGGTGAGTGGGTGCTTATATCCCATAGATAAATGGATGGGTCTATCCTGCCTGCAGCTGCAGACTCTCTTCATTCCCTGTGTGGTCCATTGTCCATCATCATCTCCACGCCAGATGTCCTGGGTGAGTCCATTGAGCTGTGGAGCAGGAGTTGCAGCTCCACCAAGTTTCTGGGTCCAGCTGGCAATGGTCAGGCCAAAGACTCCTGTCTCTGGAAGTACACCTACATACTCCAGCACCACTAATAGGTTTGAATAGAAGGTACTGATGGACCATGTGCAGTGAGGACAAATTTGAGCCCAACTCTGTCACTCTCAGGAGTAGATTCCAAAGTAGGGCCCACCTATAAGGCATCAATCTCCGGAATTATCCACACTTATATAGGACCTGGGTGTGTCCAGAGCCCCCAGGAGCACCTCTATTTGGAGTGATATCCACTTTGGAAGCTTATGAGGACCTACTGAAATCTGCATAAGTGTTACCTCTGGGATGAACTCCCAACTCACTTTGAAGTCTCTTAGCCATATGAACTCATTTGTCTTTACATTTTCCCCCTTTGATTCAAGGTCTTTTTCCAGTCGTATTGCCACTTCATACTTGGTAGTAATCCCTCATTGCCAGGGAGGCTCATCCCCGGTAGTCATGGGACATGCTGGGAATAAGGTAATCCATTCATATGCTGAGTTTGGTTTAGAGAGAGGCCACATTTGAGTAACAAGGAGGCTTTCAGGCGGTAACCACTAGACACGCCATAACAAAAGGCTAAGTTTCAATTTCAAAAACAAATATTTATAAGGCTAGTTATCAATAACAAGAGCCCATCAGTTGATCATCATCCTTAGCCAGACACTGTCCTTGCATTTGGGGGACTGTTGCTGCTCCCTTGGAGAATGTGGCAGAGCTCTCCAGGATGGCAATTCAGTATTCTCTCATTTATTGAGTGATTCTCCACCCACTGTGACCATGCCCTGTCAACATTTGAACAATTTTATATACCTTGTATGTATGTTCAGGTGAACTTCCTCCCATGAACCCACCTCCCTGACATCCTCCATCAATTATCCTCTTCCACCCTGGTTTTAACCCTTCTGTGATCCAAAGCTTCTTTAAAGAAGAAGACAATATAATAGCCAATGAAATTATTAGGAAAAATGAAATAATAATGATAAGTTTAAATGAAAGAGATAAAATACATGAAAACTTAAAAAAAAACTAAAGATAAATTAAAGGAAAGGATTGGGATATTCAAAAAATGGGTACAAAATTTTTTTTTGCGTGTGACATTTTGCCTTTTATCACTGCAATATTGGGTGTCCAGTCTGTACCATGGCACCTTCCCCCTCTCGCTCCCCAAGGCTCACTATTTTTCATTTAATTTTCAAAGAAGTTTTAGGTCACAGCAAAGTCATACACAGAATACAAGAGACTGTCATATATCCAACCTCCTCTCCCTTTCCTCACCCCATTTTAAAACCTCTTTGTATGTGGATGGTAGCATTGTTATAACTGTTATACAGATAGTGAAACATAGCTACTAACCATTGTCAATGGTTTACAGTATGGTTTATATTTTAGAGTACAATTTTATAAATTGTGATAATATTTACCATGTCCTGTGTCCATCACTGTAAGGTAATGAAAAACATTTCACCAGACCACTAAATACACAAATCGGTCCTCCCAAAGATGGGAGTCCAAGTCCTTCCTTCTCATTATGTCATCTTCACCCATTATGACAGGATGAACCCTCACACACTCCCTGGAAACTTGCTCCAGATGCACCCTGTCCCGAATGCACCCCGAACCAACACACTAAACCAGTGACACTTCCTTGTCATATTGCCATAAGAGCATTCCCACCTCTGCACTTTCAACCTCATACCCACAAATCCCAAGTGTTCACCTTGTCCCTCTCCCATCTCTCCCACCAGTATACTGGGTATTCTAACCCACCCTTCCCATTCTACCCACCTGTAAACTCTGCACCACCAAACACAATAATATCACTACCCACCTGTCCTGTCCCTTCAATATGCAACTACACTCTATCGTGTTACCATAGATTACGTCCATATGATTGATGGCTCACAACTTTCTCTTCTCTTTCTCTTCCTTGTAAACCTATGTTTCAGACAATGTTTCTCAGAGACTGCTCAATTTCCTTGCTTCATATCACTGAGATCATGTACTGTTCATCCTTCAATGCCTGGCTTGCTTCACTCAACATATGGTCTTCAATATTCATCCATGTTATTCCATGTGTTAACACTTCATCCCTTCTTACAGCTGAGTAATATTCCACTGTCTGTATGTACCACATTTTGTTTATCCATTCATCTACTGATGGGCACCGGAGTTGACTCTGACTTTTGACAATAGTGAACAATGCAGATATGAACATTGGTGTGCATATATCTGTTTATGTCTTTTCTTTAAATTCTTCTGGGTATATACCCAGCAGTGGAATCGCTGTATTATACAGAAGATCTATAATTAGATTTTTGAGGAACCGCCAAACTGCCCTCCACAGTGGCAGGACCATTCCACAATCCCACCAGCAGTGGATGAGTGTTCCCATTACTCTAAATCCTCTCCAACACTTACAGTCTGCTGTTTTTTCAATAGCCACCATTCTAATGGATGTAAGATGGTATCTCATTGTAGTTTTGATTTGCATTTCCCTAATAGCTAGTGATGTCGAGCATTTTTTCATGTGCTTTTTAGCCATTTGTATTTCTTCCTTGGTGAAGTGTATTTTCAGGTCACTTGCCCATTTTTAAAATGGGTTGTTTAAGTTTTTATTTTCCAGGTGTAAGATTTCTTTATATATGCAGGATATTAGGCTTCTATCAGATATATGGTTGCCAAAAATTTTCTCCCATGGGGTAGACTGCAATTTTATTTTCTTGATAACATCCTTTGAGGTGCAAAAGTTTTTAATTTTGAGGAGATCCCATTTATCTATTTTTTCTTTTGCTGCTCGTACTTTAGGTGTGAAGTTCATTAAACCATTTCCTATTATAAGTTCCTGTAGATGCTTCCCTACATTATCTTACAAGGTCTTTATGGTCTTGACTCTTATGCTTAGATCTTTGATCCATGTTGAGTTAATTTTTGTATAAAGTGTGAGATAGTGTTCCTCTCTCATTCTTTTGGATATGGATATCCAGTTCTCCAAGAACCACTTGTTGAAGAGGCCATTCTCTCCCAAATGAGTGGGCTTGGTAGCCTTGTTGAATATCAGTTGACTGTGTCTTTAATGTGTATTTTATCTCACCTGTTGTGTCTTTCATTCCAATGAGCTCTGTTACTTTTCTTTTCTGGATTTCAAATTCTTCTTTGTGCTTGCTCAGTATCTTCTTGATGTCATTGATGCCTTTAGCCATACTATTTTTCATCTCATTAATTTGATTTTGGAAATTTGTATACTTCTCATTAACTAGTTAGCTCAAATCTTGCATCTCTTCTGTAGCTTTGATATATTCCTTTTCCAGGGCCATGGTTTCCATTTTCTTAGTCTGGCTCACATATTTTTGCTGATGTCTAGGCATTTGATTAGGATTTAGTTTACTCACATGCTCAATTTCTTTCCTTTCATTGGGATTTCATGGTGGGAGGCTGTGTGTTACTGCTGCTCTTTGATTCTTTGTTTGACCTGGAGAGTTAGGGTTGTCCCTGTTAGTTGCTCAAACCTGGGCTGTGAACTCAGTAGTGGGTTGCAGACCTCTTTCCTAGGGCCTTAGGGGGGAAGATATAAAGGCCAGAAAAAGCCCCTCTAAACAATTTTTTATTTCCTCTTGTGTATTACCTAGTTCCGCAAGCAGATGGCACTCCGTGGCAGCCCTCTCTGCTCAAACCTCTTTGGAGGAAAGGGGGAGGAGGTTGGGTATATGACAGTCTTT
>JAQZBX010111211.1:0-10304 GCA_029593785.1 Cabassous unicinctus
TAAATTGTTTTTTTTTTTTTAAGTTTCAGAGGTCTGCTGCAAGAGGAGACTTGGCTCCAAGACAAACTGTATTTCCTTAAACTGATTGTGATGTGATTTTGTACATAGCACTGTTATTGATTTAAGGGTTCTTTTTTTAAAATATTGTAATGTCTTTTTTGGAATTCAGAGGGTGTAGTGTAGCAGTTTGACATTATTTATGAATTCCAAAAAAATATATTTGATTATGTTTGTAAACTGGTCTGTTTCTCTGGATGAGAAGATGTTTGATTGTATTAGATTAAGCTGAGATGTCTGATTAAATTATGCTAAGATTAGGGCTTTGATTCAACCACATCATTGGAGTGTGACTCAGCATTGAGTCCCAGCCCCCTTGTGCTGATAAAACGGACTCTCACATGCAAGTAGTCACACAGAGAAGAACACAGAGGAAAAGAGACAGCTCATTAGACACAGCAGAGGCCTTGGGAAGACAGATGAAACTAATAGCAGCTGACAATGTGATGAGAATAGAGCAGCTGAGCCCAGAAAGAAATGAGCCCCATGGAGAGAGATGAGCCTTATACCAATGTACAGCTGAGATCAGAAGAAGCTGGGACCACGGAGCCTTAAGAGGTAGAAGGAAGGCTGAACCCTTGAAGACATCACTCGCCATCTTGTTTCAATACATGCCAAATGACTTTGGGTGAGAATATAGTCTTATGGGACCTTGAGTTGGACTCTTTACAGCCTTGTGATGGTAAGCTTCTACCCCAAATAAATTCCCTTTATAAAAGCCAACAGATTCCTGGTACATTGCATCAACACATTTTTGGGTGATTAATACATTTGTTTTAGGTGTATTTTCCCACATACCACCCTCTTAGTAACCCTTTTAGTCATATATATATGCTATGGTTCAAAAAAGAAAGTTCTTATATTTGTACTATTAGCCACAATCGTCATCAACAACAGGGTTCACTGTGTTGTAAAGTTCCATTTTATATCCACTAGCTTTTATTCTATGGACATACACAGCCGTCAACATCCCCTTTCAATCACATTCACACCAAATTCAATGCTGTTGAGTACATTTATAATAAAGTGCTATCGTCACCTCAACTTTCAAACACTTGCAATCAATGTAATTAGAAATTCTGTACAAATTAAACATAAACTTTCCATTCTATACCCTCATTCTATCTCCTAGTAATGTAAATTTTAGATTCTATCTCAATGACTTGCTTATAAAAATTAGTTAATATTAATGAGATCACTCAATATTTGTTCTTGTGTGTCTGGTGTCTTTGACTCAAAATAATGTCTTCAAGGTTCATCTATGTTCTCATGTGTATCAGGACTTCATTTTTCCTTAAAATGGATTTTTTTTTTTACTTATCAGGCCTGGGGATTGAACTCCAGACCTCATATGTGGGAAGCTGGTGTTCAACCAGCTTTGATCTTAGTATTCCTCTCAGTTTGATGGGAAGCTGTCATTTTACAAAATTTCCTACTATAATCAGGACAATTGGCAGGATTCATCAGGCCATACCACAGGTCAGGAAATGGAGTCAAAAGGAGGTGAAGTCCCAGGGTGGCCTGCTACCTCCAAGTGGGGTGCAATCATCCACTTGATTGAGTGTTGTGGAAATCCATGAGTACACGGTATTCCTGAAAATGCCTATAGGAGTGGAAAAGGTGTTGCAGGAACAGAAGATTTGAAGTTTAGTAAAGATGGCAGGTATACTGCTACAGCAGTCAGCTGGCTGTTGCTAGGGGAAGTAGGGTTAGCTACAGGAGATTGTCTCTAGAAAGATCAAGAAATCCACCATTTAAGGGAAGAGTTACAACTAGAATGCAATTTGTGGACTTCCACCTGCACCTTAGTGGATAAAAAGATGAAAATATGGAAACTTGGACCTGTTGGTTTTTAAAGTTATTGGGTGATAAAAAGTCCCAACCCAAAGTATGGGCTATCATAGCAAAGTGGATTGGGGTCCTATGACCTGGATCCCCTTGGAGGAAGAAAATAGTCATCCAGATGTAGAAACTGTAAAAGAAGAATCTTTTAATCTTAATGTTAGACTGCTTGTGGTTGTGCACCAATACTTCTATTGGAAAAATCTATGATAAGGTGGAAGTGTGTAGTTGTGCAGTAGAGGGGCATGACAGTGGTGCAATGACATTATTGGGTTGGGCAGGGCTAGTTTGTCAGGGGACTAGGGTGAGAGAGTGTGTTGCACAGTCCATGGAACTGGGTGGAAGGTTGGGGGAAGGAGCAGGTGAACACTGGGGATTTTCAGATATGTGATTGAGACTACAATGTTGAGAATATTATTTTGGTAATATGGCAGGGTAAGGTTACTGGTTTAGTGTGTAGGATGTGAGGGGCATTGGGGACAGTTTGCCCCCGGCATGCTTCTAGGGAGTGTGTGAGTGTTCATCTTGTCATAGTGTGTTGTATCAGTGGGTGAAGACTCACATAATGAGCAGGAAGGTATTGGGCTCCCATCCTGGGGATTCCTGCTATGTTCTCAAATAGAGGGGTGGGAGTCTCTTGAGAGCATAAGCAGTGCCTAATAGAGGAGGACAGACCAGTATGCCAAGCCTACAATGTTGTTGCAAGTAACTATGAATCTTGTTCTTCAAGGAGTGTTGTCTGGTGGTTGACATGGTCCCAGAAGGGAGGCAGAGGAAGGAATAGAATAAATGGAACAAGAAGCATTTTTTGGGGTGGTGGTAGTTATTTATGTGATCTTAAAAAGATAGATACAAGCCATGTTAAATTTCATCGAAATTTATAAAAGTGTATGGTCCAAAATGTAAACCATAATGTAAGCCATTGCCAAAGTTAGTAGCTATGTTTCAATATTTGTCAATCAATTGTAACAAATGTACCATTGACATATAAAATGATATTAATAAGGGAAAGGGGAAAAGAGGGAGGATGTTGGGTATATGAGAATCCTCTATATTCTGTACATGATTTTTCTGTAACCTAAAACTATTTTGAAGACAAAATGAAAAAAAGAAGACACTGGGGAAATTAACAGAAAAAATGTCACTGTACATACAAGGCAACAGATCTTACAGTAATGAAAGGCATAATGTCAAGAAATTTTTAAAAAATATTTTCAATTATTTTTTATTATTCCAATTTTTTTAATGTTTTCATTTATTTTTAATTTTATATATTTTATTCCTTATTTTTAAAACTATCATTATTATTTCAATTTCTTATTAATTTTTTTTGGCTATTTTGTTGGGTTCATTTTTGAAGAAGTATTGGATTACAGAAGGGTTACGACTATGACAGGGGAGGATCATTGGAGCAGCTTGTCAGTGATGGAGGATACATGGGAGGAGATTCACTTAGGGCATACATATAAGGCATAAAAGTGTTTCCAAGTGTTTATAGGCATTGTCATGGTGAATGGAGATTCACACAATAACCAAAAGAATATCAAATTCCATCCTGGGGAGCTCTGCCACATTCTCTAATGGAACAGAAAGAATCACCCAAGTACAGGGACAATGACAAGTGAAGGAGGATAGTCCATTGATGGGCCTTTGATACTGATGACTGTATTTATGAACCTTTTCTTTTAAAATTGAAACATAGCCTAGTATTATATAGTGCCTGAGACAAAGAGAGCCTCCTTGTTGCTCATATGTGGCCTCTCTTGAAGCAGAACTCAGCATTAAATGCATTATCTTCCTCCCAGCATGGATCATGATTCCTGGGTATGAACCTCCCTGGCAATGAGGGATTACAACCAATTAACAAGTAGTAATGAAACTTGAGAAAAGTTTTGACCAATGGGGGAGAAAGCTAAAGACAAATGAGTTTATATTGCTAACATACTTCAAAGTGAGTCTGTAGGTCATTCCAGCGGTTAAGCTTAGGCATGTCTCAGCAGGATATCATTGACTGCCAAAGTAAATGCTACCTCAAATACCAGGGCTCCTGAGGGCTTGGAGACATCCAGACATTATAGTCAGGGCTGATAGTTCAGGAGTTTGGTGCCTTTTCAGTAGACCCTATTTTGGTATTTATGAGACCCAGTGTGACAGAGTTGGACACAGTTGTGGATTCCCTACACATGGCTTTTCTGACCCTTCTATTTGAACCTATAAGTAGTACTAGAGTTGATATGTGTACATCCAAGAGAATTAAATCTTTGGCCCTCTCATGTACCAGCTGGGCCCTGAATCTCAGCTGAGTTACAAAACCTACTCTCCTGTTCATTGGACTTACACAAGACAACTAAGAAGGAGATGATCATGGATAATGACCATCCCAAAGAACTGAGAGTGTCTACAACTGCAAGTGAGGGAGTCCCATCCATCTGCCCTATTGGATTGAAGACCCCTCTCAATTAGAAGTGGAGTGGGCATCACCATCCAAAATTATCAGGGTTAATGAATGAACTATGAACCAAAATAGACTTACTGGTATTCTACAATAGATTTATTGTGATTCTAGCAATGGAAGAAATTATCTCACTGGTGTGGAGGCAGTGGCTACTGGAGGTTCTGAGGGCAGGGTGAGGGAAAAACAGGTGTAATATGGGGGCTTTTTTGGGACTTGGGAATTGTCCTGAATTGTTGATGTTCAGGAACTGGGTCCATGAAAACGGTGCCACGTATGAGAAAGAATGAGACAAAGAGAAGAAATAACTGTGATCAGGGGACCGTCCATCCAAAAGGAGAAGAGTCCCACCACATAAAAAAACGTGGCTTTTATTTGGCTTTAGAACAAAGAAAATACGTGTGCGCATGTGCAAAGGCAATAGATACATGACAGTTTACACTTTCCTAAAGTCAGCAAGTTTTGAGGGTTAATGGCTCAATTCTCTTTACATTCCTACATGTAGAAGACCTGGTAAATCTTTAGTAGCAGATGTTGTAAATCTTTATCTCACATATACATGTTACACTCTTTGAAGGTCAGGATGTCTCCACACCTGTCTCCTCTCAGATCTTATCTCAGTTTCTTGAGACTAGAGGTGCCTGTCTCCTACATTCCAGGCTGTCTCCCACATTCCAAGGCAGCCTGCCTTCTGTCCATTTTCATGGCCTTTATTTGAAGTCCATCATTTTCCCCTTTTTTATTTTTTAATTTTTTCAGTGAAGATCATAGAAACCATTAAATAAACTTATACAAGGTGACCTCCTGTCACAGTTGTCTTCTTCCATAGGCTCTTGTGACTGTGCCTGTCTTAGGTTGTCCTCCTCTGAGAATCTTACTGGTGATTGGGAACCAGTCAAGCCTTTGAGTTCTTACATGGAGGGCAATTTCATTTATATTTTATACTTCTTCAGGTTCCTTAAGTGAATATTTTTGCACAAATAATTAGTATTAAAATCAACAGGTTATTAGTATACTAATTTCTACTAAATAATGTAAAATTAGTTTTTCATGGCTAAGTTTCTTAGCATAAATACATTTATCTGATCTTATTTTTCATTTTTTCTCTGAATATATGTCATTACTCTACCCTTGAAAATACAAACAATTAAAATGCATATAACAAGAATTCCTAATCCAATCCAAAATGATATTTGAACGGTTTTTTGATTCCACCAGTGAAATGGATTGATAGTATTTAAATTTTCAGATAATTCATCCTAAAATTCTGCACTAGGGGTTTCTTTCAATTCATTTTGAGACATGCTCAATGCTTTCTTTTGCAATTCTAAAATATCTAAAGAAATATTATGCTTATACCCAATCAAATGATTTCTTACCTCTTCCCAATCAGGTTCACTATTATTATAAGCCAAAGGAGTAATACAAAAAGAACTTTCATTCCAATCACATTTAAGAGCTCTTAACCAGTTTAAATTATACACTTGATTACCCAAATATATAATAGTTGTTTCAAGATCATTCATACAATTATTCAGTTCCATATCAATGTGAGACTGGCTATGCCACATCTCACTTGCATTTTTATGCCATTCCTTAACATATTGTTGAGTTTGGACTCCTTGATGCAGGGCTGTGCCAGTGACAGCTGTAGCAGATATGATGCCAATCAGTCCCAAAATTCATGCTATTAAAAGTCCAATCAATATTTTAATTCTTTTTAAATAATGGTCAAGGAAATGCCACAGCAACTGGGATTCTGGAGGCTGTTGCCAATGTCTGGTCATCCGAACCAGTAACCATAGTCCTTTTCTTCTTCTTGCTATAAAAAAAAAGTTTGATTTTCCTCCAAATATGAATTCTTAAGACATGTAAACAAAGAGCAATTTTAGCAACTAATGTTCCTATCACCAAAAATTACTTTTCCAATGATAAAAAACTGTAGGATCTCGTACACATACTGTAAGAAACTGAGTTGATTTTCTTTTTAAACTGGTAATATTAGTTTTACTGCCTTGCCATTCAAAAATTGGGCCAGTTCCCAAAAATAATTTCCACAAATAACTCTGAGTTTTGTTAAGTTTAGTGTCCCATGGTTGTGGGATATATCTTCCTTGCTTTTTCCAATTTGTTGAGCTGTTACTAAATGCTGTATTACCAAAATTTCAGAAATAAGGATTACTGCCATCAGTGATTATGGTTGAATTATTAATGAAACAAGATATGTTGTGTTTTTAATAGGCTTTGGTATTCCTATAAGGGCCCAATCCTTTAAAATTCCCATAGGAATCATTAAACAACACAACCTCTGTAAACCCATGACATATATGCCATTTGTCATTAAGCAATCTGTTTTGAGAGGGGCCTGTAAGATTTACCATATTTTCTAATTTATATGGTAAAGAAGGGAAAATGAGAACATATATTCGAGTTTGATTTTTGTCTGTTAAAACTACACTGCAATTTTTAGGTTAAATGCATACAGAACCATATGCCTTACCAATAAGTGTAGAGTAATCGTTACTTCTTGCACACTAGGTCCAATTAAAATACAATGAAATATTGTGATGACTTGTGGGAGGGAGAAATGACCAAGGACTCTGTGGACAATATTATGACATAGGGAAGTAGAAGTGGTATACTCCTGAGGTAGGACAGTGAAGACATATTGCTGGCCTTCCCAGCTGTAAGCAATCTGTTCCTGGTTGTCATTAATAATGGCAATTGATAAAAAATTATTTGGTAGATCAATAGCTGCATACCTGGTACCAAGGGATGTGTTGATTTGCTCAAGCAATGATACAGCATATGGAAGAGCAGCTGCAATTGTAATCACCACCTGGTTAAGGTTAAAATAATCCACTATCATCCCCCAAGATCCATTTGTTTTCTGCATAATCCAAATAGGAGAGTTGTATGGGGATATGGTGGGAATCACCACTCCAACATCCTTCAAGTCTTTGATGGTGGCATAATCTCTGCAATTCATCCAGGAATCCTGTATTGCTTTTGATTTACTATTTTGCTAGGTAAGGACAGTTCTATTGGCTTCCATGTGGCCTTTCCTACCACAATAGCCCTCACTCCATAAGTCAGGAAAACAATGTGGGGATTTTGCCAGTTGCTGAACATGTTCCTTCCAAATATGCGTTCTGGGAAAATAACCACAAAATGGGCCCAGAGACACACTGAATCCACTGTGAGACACACCTGAGCTAATGTTCCATTTATTACCTGACTTCTATATGCCCCTAGTCTGACTTGTGATGTTTTGAGTCTACTGGAATTAATGTCACTTCTGAGTCAATATCTAATAATCCCTCAAATGTCTGATCATTTCATTTTCCCCAATGCACAGTTACCCTGGTCAAAGGGCAATTCTGGAATCTCAACCTCAGGCAAAATTAGCCATCTTTTAGTACATGTTTCAGCTAACCACTTGAACAAATTGTTAGAAAACTTTCTGATCCCTCTAGCTACAATATTGAATCCAGAATCTCTGTTTAGTATGTCTATATCAATAAATTCAGCCTTTATATTTCTTCCACCGTCATCTCACACCATTAATACCCATTTGCACACATATTCCCCTTGTTTCTCTATATATAAATTTGAAAAGTCACGCAGTTCTTTTGGAGTAATGTGTACTTATTTATGGGTCACACTTTGTATTTCATCTTTGGGGTCTTATAGTTCTGAAGGAAAGGTGGTGGGGGAAGGTAAGGAGAAATTTTAAAAGTGCCTTGCAAACCAATTACCTCAGTGCATTCGGTTGCAATTTCATCTGGTGAGACAGGATTAATCTCTTAAGGTGGGAGTTTGATGGAAGACTCCTTGGGACAGACTTTATTTCTGTTAGCTGACTTCTTGGGGCAGACTGGAGGTTGGGAGGTTGTATCCTCAAGGCATGGTGGAGGTTGGGTTGTCATCTCAGAGTGGGGAGGAGGATGTTTGGCTGTCTTTTCAGGGCAGATTACTATAGGTTCATCGGGCAAAGTCTGAGCAATATTTAGGGTTTCATTTTCCCCATTGCCATCATCATCAAGCCATATTTGTCTATCCCAATCCTCAGGATTCTACTCTTTTACAATCAATGCCTTCACTTTAACAGCAGACATCCTGCGAGGTTGAGATTTTAGTCTCCATTGTAACTCTGCTATTTACACAATGAAACACTGGGTCTAGGTTTCAAAGATCACAATTCTGCGGCTGGATGAAACAAGATTTTCTTTTAGAGCACACATGGAAACCTTCACATCTTTCAGGCAGCACTTAAGTTGCAGATTTGAAGGCTTCAGCTCATACCTTTCTTTGGCAACTGTATCCAGCATACTGAGGAAGAGCCAGCCAAAATCATTGTAACTTTTAACTCCACAAAACTCTGTTAAAATGTTAAAAACACTCTAACCCAGAGTCTTGCCTCTTATAAGCATGGATGTAGTCATACCCAGTGATGGTATTTTGTGTATTTCTATTGCCAATGCATGCCATGGACTATCAGTGATATTTAATTATTGGAAACAGAGATATTAGTGCCCTTGAATATAATCAGAGTAGAGTGCCAATTGCAAAAATCCCAGAAGAAATTCAGAAATAATATCTTGTTTCTCAAGAACCACTCCTGGTATCAGTTTGTATTAGTTAGGATTATCTAGGGATACCGAACTCACAGGAGACATTTATAAATATATGAAATTTTATCAAATTGTCTCACATGACTGTAGGGGTGCCTGGAAGTCTGGGACTCAAAAAAGTTCCTCAATGAGTTCCTCAGGAGGCTCTGGCTGTCTGAAATAGAGATGGAACCTCTCACTTTGAATGCTGAAATCATTTCTCTTTTAAGGCCTTCAACTGTTTGAATGAATCATCACTCATTGCTGATGGTAATCTCCTCACTTAATTTTGGATGTAATCAGTCATATATGCAGTCAAATAACTGATGATTAAAATCCATGAAATGCCTTTGCATTACAGTTATTCCAGTGCTTTCTTCACCAAACAATGTGGTAGCATTACCTGGACAAGTGGTCACATTAAACTAACCAACACAACTACCAATGAAGGTGACCTGCTGGGCTGTGCCTTGAGTCTTGTCAGGATTTATGGCTCAGCTGCTTGGTCAACATCCAGTTAGCAATGTGTGTCATACTTAGCAGTTTGTCCCTTGCTCTGGACCACCAACATGCTGTCATCAATATAATGGAACACATAGGGTCCTCTGGGTATAGGTGGTTTACTTAAATCCTTTCCTATCCATTGGTAGCAGAGTGGGGAAGTTTTTAATACACCTGTAAATTGAACATATGCTTTAAGCCTTCACACTGGAGAGCAAATTAATCCTGGCCTTCCTCCTGCAATGGGATGGAGATAAAAATGCATTCACCTGGTCAAACAACACATACCAAACACCGGTGGAGGCCATTATGGCTTCCATGTGCATTACAATATCTGGGACCATATATTTCAAAGGGGCACTTCTGCATTCTAGTACTGATAGTCTGTATTCAGGCAATATCCATTTGCTTACCTCACTGGCCACCCTTGTTAGAAAGAAATTTGGTTTTGGCAGAAATAAAACTCACCTGATTGTGGAAAAGAAAGATTTTCTTTTCAATCTTGCAAGAAGGGGTGTGCAACTAGAACATGTAGCTTTTGTGTTGAACAAATGAGAGTGAACTATTTTATACACACACCCCCAAGCGTAACATGCAAGCCCTCCCCTGTTTCTCTGTTGACTGCATAATTCAGAGGTTACAGTGTATCAGAAAGGTGTAACTTTGCCTGCGCATGTCTCTCAGTCTTTGATTAACTGTTTCCTTTATCACATTCTAGCAGTTTTTGGCCAGCCACTTGTCCTTTCACCAAATAAGGAATGGAATTTAGTACTGACCTTTGAGTGGTCATAACTGTCTCCTGTGCACCCCCTCAACTGGCTTCAGAACTGGTTTGAGTT
>JAQZBX010111212.1:0-10304 GCA_029593785.1 Cabassous unicinctus
TATCTCCCCCTTGCTGTGAGGTCTTGCCGCATCAACCCATGGCGCCGCGCAAGCCAACATGCCCTCACAAGGAGGCGCCGGGAAGCAAACCCGGGGCCTCTCATATGGTAAACGGGTGCTCTATCCATTGCGCCACACCCGCTTCCTGCCATGAGGTTGCTGCATCAGCCCACCGCACCGCTCAGGCCGGCGTGCCCTCACAAGGAGGCCTCGGGACGCGAACCTGGGCCTCCCATATGGTAAACGGGGGCTCTATCCACTGAGCCACACCCGCTTCCCCAAAACAGACTTTAAATGCAAAAAAGTTATAAGAGATACAGAAGGCCATTAGATATTAATAAAAGGGACGATCCACCAGGAAGATATAACAGTCATAAATATCTATGCACCTAACCAGGGTGCACGAAAATACATGAGACAAACTCTGGCAAAACTGAAGGGAGAAACAGACATTTCTACAATAATCGTAAGAGACTTCAACACCCCTCTCACATCATTAGATAGAACAAATAGACAGAAGATCAACAAGGAAACAGAGAACTTGAAAAATTTCATTACCAAGTTAGACCTAAGAGACATATACAGAACACTGCATCCAAACTCAGCGGGTTATACATTCTTCTCAAGTGCCCATGGATCTTTCTCCAGGATAGACCACATGTTAGGACACAATGCAGCTCTCAATAAATATAAAAAGATTGAAATTATCCAAGGCACCTTCTCAGATCATAATGGAATGAAACTAGAAATCAAAAAGAGACAGGAAAAAAGTAAATTTGCAAATGTTTGGAGGCTGAACAACACACTCTTAAATAATCAATGGGGCAAAGAAGAAATTGTAAGTGAAATCAGTAAATATATTGAGACAAATGAAAATGAGAACACAACATATCAAAACTTATGGGATACTGCAAAGACAGTCTTGAGAGGGAAATTTATAGCCCTAAATGCCTATATTAAAAAAGAACAAATTGCTAAACTCAAAGATTTAACTGAACAACTAGAGAAACTAGAAAAAGAACAGCAAACCAATCCCAAAGCAAGCAGAAGGAAAGAAATAATAAAGATTAGTGCAGAAATAAATGCAAATGACAACAGAAAAACAGAGAAAATCAACAAAACCAAAAGCTGGTTCTTTGAGAAAATCAATAAAATTGACAAACCCCTAGCTAGACTAACAAAGAAAAAAAGAGAGAAGATGCAAATAAATACAATCAGAAATGAAAGGGGGGAAGTTAAAAAGAATCATAAGAGGATATTATGAAAACTATATGCCAACAAACTAGACAACCTAGATGAAATGGATAAAATCCTAGAAATGCACAACCAACCTACAAAGACGCTACAAGAAACACAAGAACTTAACAAAGCAATCACACTTAAGGAGATTGAATCAGTCATCAAAAATCTCCCAGCAAAGTCCAAGACCAGATGGCTTCACAGGTGAATTCTACCAAGCATTTAGAAAAGAATTAACAACAATTCTGTTTAAACTCTTCTAAAAAATTGAAGAGGAGGGAAAATTACCCAAGACATTTTATGAAGCCAACATCACCCTAAAACCAAAGTCAGATAAAGACACTACAAGAAAAGAAAATTACAGACCAATCTCTAATGAACATATATGCAAAAACCTCAACAAAATACTTGCAAATCAAATCCAACAGCATATCAAAAGACTTATACATCACAACAAAGTGGGATTTATTCCAAATATGCAAGGCTGTTTCAACATAAGAAAATCAATCAATGTAATATACCACATTAATAAATTGAAGGGAAAAAAAACACATGATCATCTCAATCTATGCAGAACAGGCATTCGACAAAATCCGGCATCCTTTTTTGATAAAAACACTTCAAAAGATAGGAATAGAAGGAAAAATCCTCAATATGATAAAAGGCATATATGAAAAACCCACAACCAACATCATACTCAATGGGGAAAGGTTGAAAGCTTTCCCTCTAAGATCAGGAACAAGACAAGGATGCCCACTGTCACCCTTCTTATTCAATATTTTACTAGAAGTTCTACCAAAGGCAATTAGACAAGACAGAAAAATTAAAGGCATCCAAATAGGAAAAGAGGAAGTAAAATTCTCACTGTTTGCAGAGGACATGATCTTGTACTTAGAAAATGCTGAAGTATCCACAACAAAGCTACCTGAGCTAATAAATGAGTTCAGTAAACTGGCAGAATACAAGATCAACATGCAAAAATTAGTAATGCTTTTGCACATTAGTACTGAACAATCTGAGGAGGAAATCAGGGGGAAAATTTCATTTTCAATACCAACAAAAAGACTCAAATACCTACGAGTTAATTTAACCAAAGAAGTACAGGACCTATATGCAGAAAACTACAAAACAATGCTAAAAGAAATTTTAAAAAAGCTAAACAAAAGGAAAGACATTCAGTGTTCATGGATTGGAAGATGAAGATGTCAATTTTGAAGATGTCAATCTTACCCAAACTGATTTATAGATTCAATGCAATACCAATCAAAATCCCAACAGCTTACTTTACAGAATTAGAGAAGGCAATTACAAATTCATCTGGAAGGGTAAGTGCACCCGAATAGCCAAAAGCATTCTAAAAAAGAAGAGCGATGTGGGAGAAATTTCACTGCCTGACCTTGAAACATATTACAAATCTACAGTGGTCAAAACAGCATGGTACTGGCATAAAGATAGACACATTGATCAGTGGAATAGAATCGAGAACCCAGAAATAAACCCTCACCTACACAGTCAACTGGTTTTTGACAAACCTACCAAGTCCATGTTAATGGAACAAAACAGTCTCTTCAACAAATGGTGTTGGGAGAAATGGATATCTATAACCAAAAGAATGAAAGAGGACCCCTATCTTACCCCTATACAAGAATCAACTCAAAATGGATCAAAGATCTAAATATAAAAGCCAGGACCATAAAACTACTAGAAGAAAATGTAGGGAAACATCTTCAAGACCTTGTAGTAGGTAGTGGTTTCTTGGACCTTACACCAAAGCACATGCAACAAAAGAAAAAATAGGTAAATGGGACCTCCAAAAAATTAAACACTTTTGCACCTCACAGGACTTTGTCAAAATGGTGAAAAGGCAGCCAACTAAATGGGAAAAAATATTTGGAAATCCCATATCTGATAAGAGTTTAATATCCAGGATATATAAAGAGATGTTACAACTCAACAATAAAAAGACAAACAACCCAATTTAAAAAAATGGGCAAAAGACTTGTATAGACTTTTGTCCAAAGAAGAAATACAAATGGCAAAAAAAACACATGAAAAAATGTTCAACATCACTCATGTAGAGGGAAATGCAAATCAAAACTACAATGAGGTATCATTTCACACCTATCAGAATGGCCACTATTAAAAGAGACGTACAAGTGTTGGAGAGCAGGTGGAGAGATAGGAACACTTCTTCATTGTTGATGGGAATGCAGAATGGTATAGCCACTGTGGAGGTCTGTTTGGCAGTTCCTAAAGAAGTTGAATACAGACTTGCCACGTGACCCAGCAATACCACTACTGGGTACATACCCAGAAGAACTGAGAGCAGTGACACGAACAGACATCTGCATACCGATGTTCACAGCAACATTATTCACCATTGCCAAAAGTTGGAAACAACCCAGGTGTCCATCAACAGACGAATGGATAACAAACTGTGGTCTAGTCACACAACGGAATATTATGCAGCTGAAGGAAGAAATGAAGTTGTAAAGCATATGACAACATGGATGAACCTGGAGGACATTATGTGGAGTGAAGCAAGCCAGACACAAAAGGACAAATATTGTTTGATTGCATTACTATGAACCAAATATATTGTGTAACATTATTTCATTCAAAAAAAAATTTATATGCATCCAGTACATTTAATTGAGAAATGTATGTATTTATTCATCTGTGATTACTTTTAAGTTTTTAATTGTTTATATTTTCAATTATTAAATGTACAAAATAAAGTAAAAAAAAAAAAAAAGGGAAAAAAATTCAACAACAAAAAGACAAAAAACCCAATTTAAAAAAAGGGCAAAGGACTTTAATAGACATTTCTCCAAAGAAGATATACGAGGGAGCGAAGGTGACTCAAGCAATCAGCCACCTCCCTCCCACATAGGAGTCCCTGGGTTTGGTCTCCAGCGCCTCCTAAAAAAAAAACATGAGCACACATCGAGCAGACAAGTGCAAACAATGGTGAGGGGGGAGAATAAATAAATATATCTTTAAAATATATATATATATATACACACACACACACACACACATACACACGAATGACCAACAATCACATGAAAAGATGTTCAACATCAGTAGTCACTAGAGAAATATAAATCAAAACAACGAGATAAACACTTCGCACCCACAAGGATGGCTATTGTTAAAAAATGGAAAATAAAGTTGGAGAAGCTCAGGCAGGGAGCAGCTATCTTGCAAAATAGGGGAGAAGGCACAGAAGTTGTCCAAGGGAGCTGCTCTGGGGACCTTCAGACTAGGAGAGTGCTGCACACATCATCTGGAAGGGACTGGGGAAGGACAGACAGAAAGGCCAAAGGGAAAACCATGAGTCAATGCCCCGGGGGCTGGGACCACTGCCCATCTTCCACCCCTGAGGCAAACAGCCTTGGTAAAACCTGTGGCTGAGTGGCCAACAGAGAGGGGAAAGAACATAGTCCTCCCTGGGAAAAGGGAAGGTGCAGGAGAGCACTGGGTGTGGTTTCTCTTCTGCAAATATAACTACTATAATTCACAGGTTAAAAAGAGTTAGTGGAAATTGAAGAATTCATCTCCGTGGAGGGGTCTGCTGAGGAGCACCATCTGCTGGCCAGCCGGAAAAGCAAAGGAAGACAGGCTTTGATCTCCCCTTTCTTTCCCAGGCACTATAAATCTGGTGTATGCCCCATCAGTGGCTCCCTGCCCCTGTTTTGATTACCTAAACAGGATAATCTTAAAGTTTAGAAAAATTAAATGAAAAATCAAAGAAGAGGTGTGAAATAAAACCACCAGACAAGAGAGAGAAATTGATCAACAGAGCAAAATCATCAACATAATCATGAGCAAAGCAAGCCAGACACAAAAGGACAAATACTCGGAACCTCCAAGGATTGAATCCCAGTGAAGACAGGAGGAGAAGGATGAGAAGAGAGGGCAGGAAACGGACACAGAGTGTTGCCCAGCAAATGGACACAAAAACAGCAAAAATGGGGATGGGGGGTAAAAAATGGATAAAAGTAAATAAATAAATCCTTAAAAAAAAAAGTATAGGGGAGCAAGATATGGACTATAGTTAGTAGTAATACTTTGACGATGTTCTTTCATGATTTGTTAACAAATGTTTCACAACAATGCAGGATGTTTGTGGGGGGATGATGTGTGGGAGCCCTGTATGATGTTATGCATGTTTGTTTTGTAAGATCACGATGTTTACTGAACACTCATAGTTTATGTATGTTCATGTATGAATGATATACTTCAATAAATTGTTTTAAAAAATAATAATAATACTAATAAAAGGACAAATACTGTATGATTGCATTACTATGAGCCAAATATATTGTGTAACATATTGTATGATTAAAAAAAAAGTTATATGTATCCAGGGAAAAAAAATCACCAATATAATCACATGCCTACATATAAACAAAAGATAACAAGCCATACTAAGAAACAGGAAGACAAGGCGCAAAGGAACAAACCAAGAATCCAGGCAAGACATAGGATTTAAGACAATTAATCAATGATGTACACACAAACCTCCTTAATCAATTTAAGGAGATGAAGGAAAATACAACTGAAGAGATAAAGGATATTAAAAGGACACTGTAAGCATAAAGAACAATTTGAAAGCCAACAAAAAGTAACAGCTTATGGGAACAAAAGACACAATGGATGAGATTAAAAATATACTAGGGGCATATAACAGCAGATTTGAAATGTTAGAAGAACAAATAAGTGAATTTGAAGACAGAACATTTGAACTTGAAAAGACAGGAGGACAGGGAAAAGAATGCAGAAATTGAACAGGGACTCAGGGAATTGGATGACAACACAAAATGCACAAACATAAGCTTTACAGGTGTCCCAGAATAGAAGACAATGGAAAAGGGGTAGAGAGAATATCTGAGGAAATGACTGAAAATTTTCCAACCCTTATGAAAGAAATGAATATCAATATTCAATATGGACAACATAACCCAAACAGAATAAATCCAAATAGACCTACTCTGAGGCATCTATTATTCAGAAGGTCAAAGATCAAAGATAAAGAGGATTTTGAGAGCAGCAAGAGAAAAGCAATGTATTACTTACAAGTGAGCCTCGATAAGCCTAAGTGCCAGTCTCTCATCAGAAACCACAGATGTGAGAAGGCAGTGGTTCAATATTTTTAAGGTACTGAGAGAGAAAAACTGCCAGCCAAAAATTCTTTATCTGACAAAACTATCCTTCAGATATGAAGGAGAGTTTAAAGTCTTTAGAGACAAACAAAAACTGAGAGAATATGTTACCAAGAGACCAAATCTACAAGAGATATTAAAGGGTGTGTTACAGCCTGAAAGGAAAAGACAAAAAACATAAGAGAAACTGAAAGGGTTAAAAGACAGACAATAGTAAGATATAACAGAAAGCCAAGGGTTAAAATGGATGAAGTAAGTAGCACCTTTACAGTAGTAACAATGAATGTTAATGGATTGAACTCCCCAATTAAAAGACATAGTCTGATAAAATGGATAAAAAAAAAACATGACCCATCTATTTGTTGTCTACAAAAGACTCACATTAGATGCAAGGACACAATCAGGCTGAAAGTGAGAGGTTAGAAAAAGATATTTCACACAAATAACAATTTAAAAAAAGAGCAGGAATAGCAATACTAATACCGGACCAAATAGATTTTCAATGCAAACCTGTTATAAGAGACGAAGAAGGTTACCATATATTAATAAAAAAGACAATTCCAAGAAGAAATAGCAAAAATAAATATTTTTACACCTAACATAGATGCCCCAAATATATGAGACACACACTGGCAAAACTGAAGAAAGAAATAGACATCTCTACAATAATAGTTGGAGACTTCAACACTCCACTCTCAGCATTAGAAAGAACATCTGAACTGCTCTAATTAAACAAAAAAAAAAGAAAAGAAAAGAAAAGAAAGAACATCTGAACAGAGGATAAATAAGGAAACTTAAGAGCCTGAATAATATAAATGAACAAGACCTAATGGACATTTATAGAGCATTACACCCCAAAACAGCAGGATATACATTCTTCTCAAGGAGCTCATGGATCTTTCTCCAAGATAATCCATATGCTGGGACATGAGTCAGAGTTCAATAAATTTAAAAACATTGAAAATATACAAAACACTTTTCCTGATCATAATGGAAAAAAGCTGGAAATTAAAAAGGCAGAAAAAAGGGAAAATTCACAAATATATGGATATAAAACAATACACTTTTAAATAAACAGTGGGACAAAGAAGAAATTACAAGAGAAATCAGTAAATACCTCAAGTCAAATGAAAACGAGAACACAACATATCCAAACTTATGGGATACAGCAAAGGCAGTGCTGACAGGGAAATTTATAGCCTCACTGCTTTTATTAAAAAAGAAGAAAGCACTAAAATCAAGGACCTAACTGCACACCTGAAAGAACTAGAAAAAGAGCAGCAAACCAATCCCAAAGCAAGAAGGAAGGAAAGAAATAATAAAGATTAGAGCAGAAAAAAATTAAATGGAGAATTAACAAACAATATAGACTTCCACAGACTACCCTTTTCTGTGGAAGTAAATGTCAATTGAAAGGAAACTAGGGAATGTATAACATAGTGATTTTGGTGGTGGATGAAGATTGTAGTTAATAGTATAAATGTAAGAATGATCTTCTTTTACAAAGTACTAAGATTATGGTGATACATGGGAAAATTACAACTAATGTAACTTATGAGCGATAGCTAACAGTAATATTGTAATGATTCACAGTAATGGCAAGAAGATATTTTTTCCAATACTAAGGGACAACAATATGGGATATAAGGGGGGTAAGGGATATTTCCTTTTGGAGTAATGAAAATGTTCTAAAATCAACTAAGGTGATGACAGCACAACTCTGTGATGAAAATGAGAGCCACTGAGTGTTCAAAGTGAATGGATTTTGTACAAAGCATGGGACTGTATAACACACGGAATCCAGTGGTGGATGATGGACTGTGGTTATCAGGACAAATATAAGAACATTTCCTCATGAACAGTAACAAATATATAATCCCAATATAAGGTGTTAACAACTGGGTGGTTGAGGGAAAAATACACCAAATGTAAGATATGGGCTAAAGTTAGTAGTAATATTTTGATGATGCTCTTTCACAGTTTGTAACAAATGTTTCACAACAATGCAAGGTGTTGGTAGTGGGGAGATGTATGGGAACCTTGTAGGATGATATGCATGTTGGTTTTGTAAATTCACAAATTTACTAGACATTTATTGTTCACATATGTTCATATCATGTATGAATGATACACTTTAACAGAATTTTATCTTTAAAAAAATAGATAAAATCAACAGAACTAAAAGTTGGTTCTTTGAGAAGATCAATAAAAATCGATAAACCCTTGTCTAGATTAACATGGAGAAGATGCAAATAAAATCTGAAATGAAAAGGGGGACATTACCATTGATCCAGCAGAAATAAAAAAGATCAGAAGAGGATATTATGAACAACTGTATGCCAACAAACTAGACAGCACTGATGAAATGGACAAATTTCTGGAAACACAAACCAACCACACTGACCCTAGACGAAATAGAAGACCTCAACAAACCAATCACAAGTAAAGAAACTGAAACAGTAATCAAAAAACTCCCCAAGACCATGGTTGGTGGTAATTGTCTGATGATGATATCTCAATCTGTAACAAATGTTCCACCATGGTGTGGTGTGTTGGTGAAGGGGTGTTGTATGGCAAATCTACACGTGCATGATTGTTTTGTAAGATCACAACTTCTGTAATAAAAATGTATTTACAAATAATAATAGGGTGGGTTGGGGGAAAAATACACCAAATGTAAGATATGGACTATAGTTAGTAGTAATGTTTTGATGATATTCTTTCATAATTTGCAGCAAATGTTTCACAATAATGCAAGGTGTTTGGTGGTGGGATGACGTATGGGACCCCTGTATGATGTTATTCAAGCTTGTTTTGTAAGTTCACAATTTCTATTATATACTTATTGTTTATGTATATTCATGTATGAATGATATACTTCAAGAAAATTAAAAAATAATAATATAATAAAATAAACAACAAAGAAAACATTCTTCCGGGAAGATGGCATAAGAGTAGATGGGCAGGGCTCAACTCTCTCACAGAAATAATGGAGAAAGGGCAAAAAGCTGTCCAAGGGACCTGTTTTGGGAATCTGCAGACGAGGAGAGTGCTGCGCATCCTCCAGGAGGGCGAGGAACAGAGAAACGAAGAAGCCGAAACGAAAACTGTGAGTTACTAACTCCATGGCCGGGAACAGCACCAAGCCCCCACCCTCAAGGTGAACAGCCTGGATAAAACCCTGGCTCACTGCAGCCAACTGAGAGGGAAGAGATGTCTTCCACCTTGGGAAAAGGGAGGGTGTGGCAGAGGGCAGAGAGTAGTTTCTCTTCAGTGAATGTGGCCAGCAGAGCCTGCTATGAATCTCGGCTCTGGCCATATCAGAATCATAGGCAAGTGCAGGTTGAAACAGACACCTCCACGGAAAGATTCACCAACAAGTGCTATCTGCTGGCTGGCCGGGAAACCGCAAGGAGAAAAAGTGCTTTTAGGAGTCTCTCGCCCAAGACCTCTTAGATCAGATGTGGGCCTCATTAGTGACTCCCTGGCACTATTTTGATAACTTAGGCTGGGCAGTTTTAAAGACTTAGAATGAGCTTGAACCAAAAATCAGAGAAGAGCCATGAAACAAAACCACTAGGCAAGAAAGAGAAACTGACTGTCAGAATAAATTCACTAACATATTCAGATGCCCAGACATCAGCAAAAAATTACAAGCCATACTAAGAAACAGGAAGAGATGGCCCAGACAAAGAAACAAACCAAAAATCCTGACGAGACACAGGATTTAAGACAACTAATCAATGATAATCATATAAATCTCCTAAAACAATTCAAGGAGTTGAAGGAAAATATGGCTAAAGAGGTAGAGCAATTAGGCAAGAAAAAAAAATAAAAGGCACCCAAATAGGAAAGGAAGAAGTAAAACCTTTCGCTATTTGCTGATGATATGATCCT
>JAQZBX010111213.1:0-10305 GCA_029593785.1 Cabassous unicinctus
GAGAGCTTGTCTTTTTGAAAAAAGTAGGTCAGTAGGACATTTTTAGTCCCAGAATGCAACTTAGAAACATGAAACGTTTTAGAGCCCCAAATGGACTGAGGAACTGGGTTCCCAAAAGGTTGGCTTTATCAGCTCTTGAATTCTCAGTTGAATTCAGTTTTCTATTGCCAGAACAGTTTCTGTTGCCAGAGCAAGCAGATGAGAACTGGTAAAAGAGTACATTGTTTTATTAAGACCCAGATTTTTAACACTCTATCTTAACTGGTACTCAGCCCTGCTTGATAAGTCTCCCCAAACAAAAGCAAAACTGTCATTTTCATCCAACTTCCCCTAGAAGACCCCAAATCCAAGAAATCTACAATTAATAAGTATCAAGAATGTACAAAAACTTTCACAAGTGTTACAATCTAATAGAATTCCTAACTGGCTCTTTTTAGTAACAGTTTCTGGACAATCAGGTTTTTTTGTTTTATTTTTAAGGTTGTTCCTTTAATCATAGGCCAAAATGCTGGGAAGCCTAAGGTTTAGCGTTCTTCTCTATGAAATAGGCCTTGATTATTCTTTCTCTTCTTACAAATGAAGAAATTGAGGCAGAAAGACTGGTTTGAAACGATGAAACAGTGTAAACTGCTGATCTGAGCCCTGGAGATGGGTAATCCCTGGAGTCTGTTTCTAGTATCTCCCACTGTAGCTGGAAATTCTTGAATTGGTGTCAAAATTCATTTATTCTCTTAAGAAATGTGCAATTTTGCCCATTTTGCCTTTCTTTTCATTTCTATTGAGCACTTCATAATTTATGAAGCCCTTTCATAGCCATTATCTTGTTTTAATCTCACCTCAACCCTAAGAGATAGGCAATTTAGGCTTTTTCATTACCAGTTTACAAATCAAGTGACAGATTCAGAGAGGTTAAGCCATTTGCCCAAGGTTTCCAAGTGGTAGGACCAGAACTAGATTTCAATCTTGTGACTTCCCTTCCAGTATCTTTCCATAAGACATTCTGCCTTTGAAGTCTAATCAGTGCTTCATTGTATGCCTTTTCTTTTAATACAGATTCAAACAAAGGACTTTTTATTCCCCTCTCCAACCGGGAAATAAAGGATTCCCTAACGAGTACTTCTGCAACCCAGGGCAACAGTATATCAGATCAGAAGTTAGATACTTTCCCACTGGGGACTCAGGTAATATATTCACTTTCCTACTAATCTGTTGACTAGTTGATGATTAATACTAATAATTCAGTGGACTCTCAATGATTTATGAAGGTCTAAGAGGACTTGTTTGATGAAGATATTTTAGATCTTTTTAGGATAGGAGAGGAACCAGGATGCGGAGTATCTTCTCCATTAATTTCAATTCTCCCCTTTCCCATTCCCTCACAAACGTGTTATCAAATGTAGTATATTTATACATTTAACTATAGTATATTTTATGCCAGGTATTTTGGCCCTCAAACAGAGATGCAACTGTTATAGTTCTTGGCTAGTTTCAAATTTTCTCTTCTCTGCCCAATATCTCCCTCCTGAACACCTGCCTCCTGCATTTTATACCTCTGCTTTTTTTTTTTAAGGAGGTACCAGGCATTGAACCCAGGACCCTCATCCATGGGTAGCAGGCACTTAACCACTTAAGCTACATCTGTTCCCCTCTACTTCTGCTTTTAAGTTAATGAAACTTGTGTCTCAGAGGTGGTGTTTTAATTTCCTAGACTGTTCAAGGCAATACCATGAAATGTTTCAGCTTGACCAACGGGAATTTATTTGCTTATGGTTAGAGTCTGGGAAAATGTCCAAACCAAGGCATCATCAAGGTGATGCTTTCTTCCTGAAGACTGTATGCCAGTGATCCTTGGCTCCTCTGCCACATGGCAAGGCACTTGGCGGCATATACTGGTCTTTCCCTTCTCTTCTGGTTTCACTGATTTCAGTTTCTTGCTTCCATGGCTTTTTCTCTTTGTCTTGTTCTCATTTATAAAGGATTCCAGTAAATCCCTTCCTGAATGAGGTGGGTCACACGTAACTAAAATAGCCTCATGAAAAGATTCTACTTACAATGGGTTCATACCCATAGGAATGGATTAAATTTAAGAACATTGTTCTTCTGGGGTATATAAAGCTCCAAACCACCATAGGTGGCTTTCCCAAAGCTGCCTCCTTAGTGGAACAAGAAAATAAAAAGGTTAAGGGGTAAAGATGGCATAGAAGTTATGGGCAGTGGGGAGGTAGAGATCATAAAAGTATTTAGTGAAAGTATTAGTGGGAGAGGGGATGCAAGCACTATGCAAAAATTATTTGTATAAGTGAATATTATACAAGGAACAGAATTGACTACTTTATATTCAACTTCTTCCTTTGTATACCTTTTCTTTGATAAGTGTATGAGTAATGAAATTTTTGAAAAGTAGTCAACTAGAAGGAGAAAGAAAAGATTGCAAAGCCTGATTAATCCACAATTTGGATAATCAGCACTACTAATACAGAGTTAATTAGAATTTTTTCAGTTTGAGTATATAATATTATTATTAAATATATTATTAAAAAGACATTAGCATTTAGTTAGTCTTTTTTTGTCTTTGGGAACTCTACTTGGGTGCCTTGAAATTACCTCAGTTACTATTTTTTTAAATCTTAGTGTTGATTTAAAAGAAATGAAGACAGAGGATACTCCAATCTACAGTTTAAAGTTAAATAGCACTTCTTAGATCAAAACAAGCAAACACAATATAACTTCTCTGAAATTTCTTCTTGAAGTGAAAGGAAAAAAGAAAAAAAGGAAATTGGCTAGCTTGCCTGAATATCATTTCAGTTTAAGAAATAAGGAAGTGGGATATCTTTCTCTGCATGACCACCAAAAAAAGACTGACTAAGATTAAAAAAAAAAAAAAAAAAGCCCTATATGGCTTTCTGTTTTCCTTCAGTCCTAGTCTAGTAATGGATCAGATTAATTTTTAGCTAGTTAAAACTCCCCCAGTAGTTTCTGTAGTTGACACTTCAGCTTTACCAGAGAGTAAAATAAGTATGAGAATCCTTTAAACAGAATAAAAATAGCTGGGGCTGGTGGCTTCATCTAACTCCTATGCAGAGCTATCAAAGCAGAGGAAATACAGTATTTCATTGTTTGGAATGTCCTTTACCTTCTGAGGATATTTTGCATTTCCAGAGTCTCCTTACCCACTCCAAAGCAACTTTGGGATCCCTCTGTGTTGTGACTGTTGTATAGACTTAATTCTGGACCTTTGCTTGAAGGTCTGTTTCTCTAGCTTGCAAGGATGGACTTCATCACTAATAGAAAAGTATTCTGAACTCCTGGTCTAGTAAGCTCTTGTCTGAATGCCCATGAACTCCTTTCCATCTAAACTTTCAAACTTTTTTTAGATGCAAGAATTGGCAAGAAGGGAGACATCAAGTGACAATCACCAGGAAGATGGTAAATATTTTATTTTCTCCGCACACTAATCAGAGAAATGTAGATATGTTGGGATTGGGGGGAGGTGAAGAAATCTCAATGCCAGGCCCTATATGGTCAACTCTTTTCTGCTTTCATAAGGGGCTACTTTTGATGCTGTATTAGTCAGCCAAAGGGGTGCTGATGCAAAATACCAGAAATCTGTTGGCCTTTACAAAAGCGTATTTGGGGTAGAGGCTCACAGTTACCAGGCCATAAAGCATAAGTTACTTCCCTCACCAAAGTTTGTTGCCACGTGTTGGAGCAGTATTGCTGTTGACATCGGCAAGGGTTCAGGCTTTCTGGGTTCCTCTCTTCCCAGGACTTGCTTGTCTCTGGGATCAGCTCCTCTGCTAGCTCCAGAAGGTCAGCTGTAGACTTTGAGGCTCTCTAGGCTTTCCTCTCTCCACAAGGCCAGCTGTAGACTATCAGCGAACGGCTCATCTCTTTTCCTGGGGCCTTCTCTCCTTCCTCACAACTAAGCGCCTCTGTGTGCTTAATTCCCTGGGCTCATGCATCAAAACTCCGCATCAGAACTCCAACCTCAAAATTCCAGCTCAAAAAACTCCAACTCTGTCCTTTGCCATGTCTTTTATCTTTGAGACCCCAGGGGGTGTGGCTCAAGGCCCAATCAAAGCCCTAACCATAACTTAATCACGCCCAGATGAACAGACTAGTTTACAAGCATAATCCAATATCTGTTTTTGGAATTCATAACTATATCAAACTGCCAAACTGCTACAGATGCTTAGTGACCTGTGAGGCTTTTCTGCTTTTCTGACTCACTTTGTTCTTGATTTTTTGTATTTGCTGACTATTCTGTATTTTATTTTCTTACCTTTCTTGCCTTCTTTTTGATTTACTATTTTTATTTGTCCATTTTCCCCTCTACTGGTTTAGAAGTTATACACTGGTTCTATACTTCTTGTATTATTCCAAAAACTACAATATGTGTTCTTAACTTAATTTTAAAAGTAATCGATACCTTAACTCTTCTCTTGGATAATGCAGTGTACTCCATTTTTACCCTTCATGACTTATATACCATTGTTATGGAAGTTAATTCTCTTTTTTTTTTTTTTAAACCCTAAATATATTCTTTTTAATACAATCTTCATTTAAATTTGTCCACATATTTACCACTTTGTGTGCTTATTTCTTTTATTTCATCATAGACTTTCCTTCTGAGACCATTTTCTTCCTCTTATAGTATATACTTTAGCATTTCCTTTAGTGTGGGTCTACTGGGGATTAATTCTTTCAGTTTTTGTTTGTTTGAAAATGCCTCTATTTCATCATTCTTGAAGAATATTTTTGCTGAGTGTAGGTTTCTAGGTTGGTGGTTATTTCTTTCAGAATCTTGAAGATACTACACAGCTTTTCTGAGCTTTTGTGGTTGCTTTTGGGAAGTCAGCTGGAAGTCCATTATTCCTTCAAAGATAATCTTTTTCCCTCTGACTGCTTTTGAGATTTTTCTAGTGCTTTTGGTTTCTGCAGTTTCACCTTGAGGTATGGATTTCTTTATATTTATCCTGCTTAGTATATATCATGCTTCTTGAAACTATGAATTGTGTCTTTTGTTTGTTCTGGAAAATGCTTTGAATATTGTTTGTATCCCATTCTTTCTCTCTGTTCTTCTGGAACTCTTGATTAAATAAAAATAAATGTCAGATTTTCACTCTGTCCTCTTTGTCATTTAGTTTCTCTCTTATATTTTTCATCTTTTTTGTCTGGTCGCCATTCTGAATAATTGCATTCTCCAATTTACTGATGTTCTCTCCAGCTGTGTCTAATCAGCCATTAAACTTTTCTGCTTAGTTCCTAATTTCAGTCTAGTATTTTTCATTTCTAGCCATTTGATTTGGTTCTTTTTTCAAATCTGCTGGGTCACTTTTTATAAGCAAAAAATTTCCAGCTTGTTTCATATTCTCTTAAACATAATAGAGCATAGCTGTTTTTTAGGCTGTATTTGTTACTTCCAATATCTGAATTTTTGTGGATCTGTGTCTATTGTCTATTTTTCTGCTGATTCTCATTCATGTTGTCTTGTTCCATTTTTTGTTTTGTTTTGTTTTCGTCTGCTTGCTGGTCATAATATTTGAAAAATTATTTGAAGGAATAATTTAAAGTCTTGAATGAAGACATTTCCAGAACTGATTTTCATTTGTTTCTACTAGGTGCCTGGGGGCACTATCAGTCTGGGATCACCTTAATCCAACCAAGTTCAAGGCTTGAGGTTCTCTGGACCACCCAGATGATGCAAACCTGGGCTACTAGTCATACAAGGGCTGGTTTGTTTCCAGTTTTCCTCTACTCTTAAGATTGCATCTCTTTCAGGGTTCCATTCTAATGTGTATGAGAGGGTGTGTGTGTCATACTCCTCTCCTTAGATGGACCCTGGAGTTTGACTTCTGTCCCTATCACCCTAAGAGACTTTAGGGTAAAAGTGACTTTAAGTGCCGCTAGACTTACCTATATGAATTCTTGCTGTTTCCTAGATTCTGGCCTGGAAACTCCTCACTATCTTGTTAGCGCCTTTGTCTTCAACAAGAGGGATAGTCTCAGTGATCTAATTTGTCATTATTTGAAACAGAAGTCCCTTGTTCTTAGATTCTTTTTGTTATCTGAAGTTACTGTTCTATAACATTTCCCCTACTGTATATGCTGACTGTAGGTAAACATTGATATTCTTATATGAGTTAAAAGGTACTTGGTTCCTTTTTTTCCCCTTTCTTTTTAAATGTGAACAACTTGGTTGTAGTGGTTTTTTGTTTACTAAAGAAGTCCTTCAAGCATGTGAAGCTCTGAAGTACCAAAGAGCACAGAGCCTTCTCTTTTTGCTTTCTGCTCTCCTTGCCCACTTTGAGGCTTTTTGGAGATGACAGATGCAGCTGTCTGAGAGAAATGCTTTATAGCTGGACCAGGCCAGTGATTTTCATAAGGTTCACATTCCCAGCCATTTGGCTCAGGATAGGGTTCCCAATGGGTGAACCCTAGAACTTCTAGGTGAGGTTTAGGGGTGGGAGTGGGCTTAGCTTTATTGCAACGAGTCTTTGAAATCATAGACTCACCAGTTATTTTCTGTGACTGAATACATAAAATCACAACTATTGTCATGTGGGTGTGCACCAAAATTTTTTATGTGAAAATGGTACCTAGAAAACTCAGACACCACAGTTTTAGGAGGGAATTTCTAGGGGATTAGACTGATATTAAATTGTCTCCATAGTGTTACACATTCTTTACTGTTTACACAAATGTTCCACACGTTTGTTGTTCTATATGGAAGCCCTTTCATCATTTCATGCTACCATTTATCAAAATTCTAAACCATCTCTTCCTGAGAACTTTTTCTGGTAGACAAAGAATATGTCCAATAAACAGAGATGCCCCAACTGGGCCAAGAAGAATTCTCATTGTGTCTTGTTTTGTTTTGTTTCCTTGGTGGTTAGAATTCAGACACTACTCGCCTCATCAGTCCACAGTCCGATCCCCAGAGAAGATGTACCGGGTATCTTTTTTCGACAGTAAGTCTTCAGGTTCTTCTCCAGAAAAGGACTTGATACCAAAACCTGATACTTATCAGCTTACTCACGATGCCTCACTGGGTAAACGCCTGGATGTAGGGGACTCTAGCCAGATCCATCCCTACCAGTTACCTTCAGATGTTGGTCTGGAAAATTATGATAGTCATTATCCTCAAACTCTTTCTCTGCATGGAAGTCTTGGAAAAAGGCCTCAGAGAAGCAAGAGCTACCGAGAATATAGCATAAAGCCTTCAAATGACATTAAAGCCAACGCATCCCATTCCTGTGGAGACATACTGACTTCTCTGTCTAACCCTGACTCCAGCACTGGAAGGCTTTTGAAGCTTAGTTCAGGTAATACCTTCCTGTTAGTTTACAGGTCTTTTTCATAGGCAAGAAAATAGAAGGTATAACTGGAAAATTTGGAATTAGCATTTCTTAAATTGCATTTAGCAGCTCTTGAATTGCATTTCAGGATCTCCAGTGGCCCATGGAACCTAAAGAATTCTGCAGGGTATGAGTGTAACATGATAGATATATTAGAGGAAATTTACAGCAATGTGAACTTCATAGCTACTTAGGTTATTTTAGTTAAATAGCATCCTGAGACATATTTCTAGCATCATCTAGTCTTCTCTGGCCATAGTTACTTTATTCTGAATTATTTTCAGAAGCTAGTTGCAGGGTAAGTGATGGAGACAAATCTTGAGTTATTTTATTAATTCATTTGACACAATATATTGAACACATACTATGTGCCAGGCACACAGATATAGTAGCAAATAAAATAAACTACTTACTTTCATGGAGCTTATATTCTAGTAGGGTAAGACAGATGATAAACAAGCTGTCATATAAAGACATGTCAGGTTGTAAGTGCTATGGAGAAAAAGAATATAAGGATATACAGAGTAATGAGGTAATATTTTGGATAGAATAGTCAGGGAAAGCTTTTCTATTGAAGTATTATAAAAGTAGTGATCTGAATGAAGTAAGAGTGTAAGCCATGTGGTTAGCCAGGGGAAGAACTTTCTAGACAAAGAGAATAGTAAGTACAATATTCCTGAGGCTGGAACGGGCTTGGCATGTTCAAGGAACAATGAAGAAGCCAGTGTGGCTGTAGCAGAGAGCAAGGTGAATGATATAGTTGAAGTCAGAGAGGTAAATTCTAGGTGAGATGAAGCCGTTGGAGGATTTATAGCAGGAGAGTGACAATTACTGTGGCTCCAGGGTTGAGAATAGTCTGTGGGGAGCAAAGGTAGAAACAAGAAAACAATTTAAGAGGTTAGAGTCCATACGAGAGATAGCAGTGGACATGGAGAGAAGTGATCAGATTCTGAATATGTTCTGAAGGTAACACCCCATGGTTTGCTGATGGATTGAAGGTGAAGTGTGAAGGGAAGAGGGTCAAGGAATGACTCCAAGGTTTCGAATCTGAAAAACTGGAAGAATGGAATTATCATTTACTAAGATGGCAAAGACAGGAGGAACAAATTTTAGGATCGTTATTAAGAGTTTGGTTTTAAACATGTTAAGTTTTTGAGGTGCCTATTAAAACTTCCCAGAGATGCCAATTTGGTAATCAGACATACTAGTCTAGAGTTCAGAGGGAGAAGTGGGGACTGGAAATATAAATTTGGGAATTTTAAGTGTAAGGATGACATTAAAACTGTGGAGCTGGATGAGATCTCACATAGAGAATGAACAGAGATAGAACGAAGATCTGAGGACTGTTCCCAGGCCTGCCATTAATTAGAAGCTGGGTAGATGAAGAGAACCTAGCATGAAGACCAAGAAAAAAGCAGCTAGTAAAGTAGAAGAAAAAGCCACGCAGGAATGGTATCCTGGAAGCTTAGTGAAGAATGTTTTTCAAGGAGAGAGTGAGCAACACTGTGTCAGATGCTTCTGAAAGAGTGTGGGTGAGCCTGGGACTGAGAAATTATCATGGTTTTTGGCAACAGAGAAAACAGTGAGCAGCTTCAGGGGAGGCATGAGAATTTGTTGAAATAAGTTCGAGAGAATTGGAGGAGAGGCAATAGAGTTAACATGGAGCCCCTTCAAGGAATTTTGGTGTAAAGAGGAACACAGAAATGGAACCATAAATAGAGAAGGTATGGAGTCAAGAGATCCTAATGGAAATGATCTTGTAGAGGGAAAATTGATGATGCAAGAGAGAGAAAGGACAATTACAAGGAAAAATTACTTGGGCAGTCAAGGGGAGATGGAATCCAGCCTACCAGTGGAGAAGTTGGCCTTAGATAGAAGCACAGACAGTTCTTCTATTGTAATAAGTAGGAAGGTAGCTATGGACCATAGTTAGTGGTAATAGTCTGATGATGTTCTTTCATAATCAGTAGCAAATATTCACAACAATGTAAGGTGTTGGTGGAATGGTGTTGTTTGGGAATTCTGTACATTATGCATGATTATTTTGTAAGTTCACAACTTCTCTAATAAAAAATTTATATTAAAAAAAGAAGGAAAGTAGAGGGTTTATGGGTACAAATATAGGTGAGTTGGTAGATTTTGTGATGAGATCACATAGACATTCTCTTTGATTGCCTTTTTTTTCTTAGTGAAATAAAGGTCAACAACTGAGTGAGGAGGTCGGAGAAGGTATTGGAAGTGTGAAGAGAAAAGAAGTGTGAAATATTTGTCCCAGAGAACAGAAGAGTAAATTGGCCAGAGTAATAATTAGCAGTACTAAAGGCCCAATTAGGATAAAGTGAGCGTTGTTAAAACAGATTCATGTTGTTCTCCAGCCATTTCTGATGTTCTGCTGTAGTCTCAGAGTAGGTAGACAGTTGGACTTAACCAGAATCGGGGTATTGTCAGGTGGAGGGAGACAGAAATAGTCTGGGGAGTTGAGGGTATATGCTAGGGAATGATTATTATAGCCCTTGGACTCTAGGCTGGGAAAGGATGGAAATGAGACCTGAGGTAGTTGAAGGGTAGGTTCATCTCCCAGCCTGTTTCCTCCACAGATCTGTATGCCACAACCCATTTCAACAGTGACCCTGCTCTGCTCGTCAGTGTAGAACAACAATTATCCACCAGCCTCGGTGGCTTAACACCAGCACACGGTTCTTTGCCAAACAACTCTGTCCTGGGAAACTCTCTGCGGACACTGCTGTTGCCTTCTGGGACATCAGAAGACAGAGAGATTTTGACCAAGACACTATTAAGCCCATCAAAGAGAGGATACAAACGGAAGGATCCAAAGCATGGTTTTAGAGATGCTACAGGCAGTGAGGCAAGTGTTGGCTTATTTGTGCTTGTGCAAGAAGCACATCAGGTCCAAGACCAGAATGGGGTGCTGTTGGGGGGGGGGGGG
>JAQZBX010111214.1:0-10303 GCA_029593785.1 Cabassous unicinctus
TTTTTTTTTTTTTTTTTTTTTTTGCTTACTATAAAATACTAAGAGGAAAATAATCAACTTCATCAAATACTCTTAACCAGTTTAAGGAATCTTGAAGGTGAAATGTAGGGTTCATTTAAGAATAACAAGAATTTAGAGTGGATGTATTCTATGAAACACTATGTTAATTATAATATAATTTTATTGTTATATTTATTTAAATATAGTTTCCCTTAGAATTCTATAAAGTAAAATAGTACAAAAACAGCTGAGATCAGTATTTATCAATTATGAGGAAAGGGTGGAGACTGAAATCCTTGGGGATAATAACAGAACCTGATTATTGTATTTCTTAAAATAGGATGTGTATTTAATGCCAGGTTCAAATACATTTTTTCTGAACCACAGTCAGGTCCTAGTCTCTCAAAACAATATGTAACCCCTTGAAGTCATCTGTTGTTATATTCTTTATAAATATCAAATAAATACTTTACATTATTTTAGTTAGTAGAGAAAGTAAAATTATTTTCTTTCGTAGCCTTTCTCAAAATATGACCATTTGTCTTAATTTGTTTCAATTGCCATGCCAGATATTGCTACTTAATATTTCCATGGGCTATCCAAATTTGCTATACATCTCATAGATTTTGGAAGACAGCAAGCATAATTATTTGCATATTATCTACATTCCAGAGAAAGTGAACTAAGTTTCATGAGGAACACTAAAATAATTACTTTTATAACAACCATTCAGTCTTGAGTTAAAACTTTCACCACAAAATCCTTAGAGGACTCACAATTTAAAAATGATGTGCTAATAATTACATGGATGTAGTTTATATCCATGCTTCCTCCTGAACCACATTTATACTCACAGGCTGTCGTGGGAATAAAGGGACAGAAAACTGTCTTGATTTCCATGTCCCTCAACAATCAGACATTATTTTTCATCATAGAATCTGCGCAACTTTAAAAGTAAGGACATTAGAGGTTGAATAAAGGAAAATAAATAAAGGAAAGACTAGTTGAACAAGTATGGGAAAGCCAGAAAATCTCTGTAGTTCTTGAAGAATTTATGATCTGACTCAACAATCTTCAGGGAGACAGGTTCTATTTTATCACAAGTTTCTTATTAAGAATACTGAAGGGATTTTTATCAATTTAATTTGCAACAGGTATTCTGGGATCAACTAAGTAAAGAAACTGAACTGAAATTGGTGACCTTGGTTCAACAGTATTGTTTATTTAACATATAATTAACTATAAAAATTAAACAAATAGCAATGGGGCCAGTGCCCCAGAAATCAGAAGATACAGTAATAGCTTCCACTAAAGTAAACATGGTATCATTAGTCTTCTAAATTTTTGGCCAAAAATGTTGCTTTTAATTTCATGTAATAGATGATTGGACAATACAGTGTTTCAAATGTTTATTGGTCATTCATCTTTCATTTATGAATTGGACTAGATGTGAGCTTTGCCCATTTTTAAAAATGGGAGTGTTGGCTATTTTTCATTTTTAAAGAATTACTGTATAAAATATTACAGATAACTTTTTCATAGTAACATGTTTTTAAAATATGAAATTTTATATGTGTTATTAATATGCATTAAAATATGTCTAACTTTGTATATGTATAGATATATAACCATAATTTACTTTCTGGTTTATAAATTTGCTTTCATTATTAGAAAGGCTTTTCATAAACTCTATCTTATATGAACAATTACTTATTTTTCCTTCTAGAAACTTTAGGTTTTAACTTATTTTCAGTTAAAGCTTTGACCATTTGGATTATGCTTTGTTAAAAGATACAAAAATCTAATTTTACCTCTAAATAGTTAGTTATTCCAACACGATTTATTGACGAGATCACCCTATTCCTCATGAAATTAAATGGGATTAGCACCCTCTTGGACTTTTTCTTAATTTCTCTTTATCATTTTGCCTTTCACATTTCTTTTATTATTTTTTTAATATCTACAATACTGTTTCTTTCAAATGTTTAAAGAGATATTTTATCTTATTTTGATCCAAGTTTTGCAGAGTTTGGCAGGCATTCATTATGGTAAGGAGTTATCTGTTTGTTTCATTGTTAAAAGAGAAGGTTAATTTTATTTTTAATTGTATTTTGTCATTTTAAATGGCTATCAAATAAAGGAGTAGAATAAATTATGCCCATAAATCATCAGCTATAATAAGAAGCTGCCCATTTTTTCCTATCTTTTTTGGATTGGTGATGGCTTCTTTCTAGTGCTTTACTCCTAGAAATAGTAAAATATCCCTTCTAGAAATTCCTGTCATATGAATGAATTTGGGTGGAAGAAGAGTCATTTTTTTCCAGACTGCCATCTCAGCCAATCCTTCCCTTTACTTGCGGGTTAAATTTCATCAGATGCCATCTTTCTAAATTTATTCAAATTCTATATGGTAAACAAGAGTAGTTTAAAATTAGGAAGTCTAGATGCTTTTGATTATTTTTCTAGGAGCAGTATGGCAGTCATAAGGAGGGGAAGGATACCAGATTAGACCTTGCTCAAGAGGGGAAGGAGTTTGGATCTGAAGAGGAGGAGAGTTTGGACAATAGCTGATAAAAGATGTAACATTAGGAATTTTCCTTCTTTCTAATCCAAGGGAGTAGTAGGGCTATATGTCATAATGAGAAAAGGATCTCGAGGACAGACTTGATAAATAAACTTTTCTTTGAAAGCAAGCTTTGTTGAGATGAAAAAGAATTGCTCTGATAGGAAAGATTTTGGTTCAGATGAGCAAATTGCTTGTCTGGATAGGCTAATTTTCAGGGAATTCCTCAAAAAAAAAGAGTGTGATTAATGATTTGCATATAGCCTTGTCTTTCTTCGCAAGAATTTTCTGGAACAAATAGTTGTGCTTTATGCGTGTAGGTCTCAATTCTTAATTCATGAAGGCTTTAGAATCATTCACAAAAGAGAAAAGAAATACACAGATTTGGAAAAGCAAAAGAAAATATATGAATATTAAGATTCAGTTCAGATGGTACAATACACAAATAATTAAGATTTGAATAAGTGGTAATGACAAAAAATAGAAGAGAATACAGCCAAAGTTGGCACCTAATTCATGGGTTGTACCTGCAGGAAACAACCAGATTCTCAGGGTGAAAAGTTGAGAAAGGTCTCCTTCTGGTTCTGGCATGAATGGGGTAGAATAACTATTCTGAAACATGCCCAGGGCACTCTTCATAGCAAAGGACTACACACTCAAGGAAAATATTTTACTGGAGTCAGAGTCAATGGCCTTCTAAACTTTCATTCTTATATTTATTCATTTAATAAAAAATAAGCCATTATATTTGCACATTCAAGAAATGTGGCAAATGACATATTGTTGGACTTTATTCAGGTTGCATACACCTCATGTCTCAGAATTTTCAGCACTCATTGGAAACTCCATAGAAAACATAAATCACTCAACCACACAAAAATGAATTCCTTAAGATAATATCTTGAATGCTTCTTTATCAATCCTTAGTAAAAATAACAGGAGGAAAAATTAAATAATTCAAATATGCTATAATATCTATTTATTAATGCATAGTTTCTAATAATCTTTTTCATATATAGCTTTGCCTAATAATACTTTTTTCCACATAAAAGAGGTATACAGACTGTTCTTTGTCTAATGTGCTCTGAAACGCTATCTCAAATGGTAATTAATTTCAATTTAGTGTCCAACCAAAAGCCTTATTCACAACAAAAATTAATAATCTTTCTGCACTCTTAGGTAAATCTGGTCTTGCCCTTTCACCCTTTGTTTCTTTCTTCATATGATTAATTGCATTAATGATTTCAATATAAAGAGGGATAGAAGATAGAATAGGCTGTTTAATGACTGTATTTAAATGTTTTCCTTAGCTTTCTCTGAATTAGAGGTAAAGAAAAATAACTGAATCTTATGAAACCAAATGGAAAATACAAAAAGTATTTAGAGATAACTGGATAATACCACCACCCCAAGAGGTATAAAGTTGTTTCTATATAGAAGGCAAATGTGAATTGCTTTTTATAGCAACACAAATGAGTAGAGTGTTAGAAAAATGTTAAAACAATTTCTCTATTCTTACTTAGAGGAATTTATTTTAAGTGCAAGCCATCTGGTTATGATAAAGGTAGAAATATCTTGAGTCTATAATAAACTATAACATTTTTTCCTATTGTACTTAAATTTTTTATTCATTTTTCATTGAGTATTTGAAATATGTAAGACCAAAGGAAATGCACGTCCTAAATTACCTGACTGGGTAAACCATATTTAGATTTTGAGATCAATAAGCTCTTAATGATTACAAGTTTTCTTTAGCCAATCATCATCTGTTGTTATTATACTAAGGAATTCAATAGTTCATGAATGATTATTACTTTCTTGAGAACATTTTGTAATATCCAAAGCATGAATGAGGCTGGATGGGAATTAGTATGAATGAGGTTCTAATTCTTAGTAAGATTAAGAAAATTTCATTCTTGGTCACACTTCAGGTTACACCTTTACTCATTTACTATTAGATTCTACTTCTTCGGTAAGTTTCTGTTAATTAAGAGAATTGACTTTCTCTTATCATTTTAATTTCCACTATCTAACTACTTTATCTTGATTTCTATCTATTCTCATAAAATACTGAATACACCACCCCACCACCAATACATTGCATTGAGCTGAAACATCCATTAACATTTATGACAACACTTGTTATATAATTGTACAACAGAATTTAACTTTGTTACAATTGATGAAAGTTTATTAAAATTGTTCCATTAATCATTCTTTATTTACATCAGATTAATTTTTCCCATACACCATCCTATTATTACCACCTGGTATACATATTTCATATTTGTTATAATTCATGGAAGAACATTCTTATTACTGTTTTATTAACAATAGTCTTTTGTCTACAATGAGGTACATCATTGTACAATCCTGTTTTATACTTCAATTTATATTCTAGTAACATATACATCCTAAAGTCTCCCCTTTTAACCACATTCACCTGTACACTTCAGTGCTGTTGACTACACGCACGATAATGTGCTACCATTGCTACCACCCATTTCCAAACCTGTACCATCAGCCTAAATAGAAATTTTGTACAAGTTAAGCATCAATTCCACATCCCCTAACTGCAAGCTATCTCCTTGTAACCTATATTTTATACTCTAACCCCAAACACTTATTATAATTAGTTCATAATGGTGAAATGATACAATATTTGTCCACTTGTTCCAGGATTATTTCATTCTAAAAATGTCCCCAAGGTTAATCCATGTTTTGCATGAATCATAAATTCATTCCTTTTTTACAGCTGAATAATATTTCATCACAGGTATATACCATGTCTTGTTTATCTCTTCATCAGTTGATGAACACTTGGGTTGCTTCCATATATTGGACAATTGTGAATAATGCTGTTGTAAACATTGGTGTGAAGAAATTCTGTTTTATTCCCTGCTTTCAGTTCTTCTGAGTATATACCTATAGCAGGATTACCAGATTATATGGTTATTCTATATTTATTTTACTGTGGAGCTGCCAAACTATATGCCACAGCTATAACATTTTACTTTCACTCCAGCAATGAATGAGTGCTCCTATTTCTCCACATCCTTTCCAACACTTGTACTTTTTAAAAAATTTTTTTATACTGACTGTTCTAGTATGTTAGACATTTATATTTCCCTTTAGGAGAAATGACTGTTCTTTGTCAGTCTAGCTAAGGGGTCTGGTTCATTGATCATAATATTCAAGTTCTCTGTTTCCTTATAATTTATGATCTGTCTAGATGTTCTATCTATTGATGAGAGTGGTGTTTTTAAGACTCCATGTATTATTGTAGACACATATATTTCTCCCTTCAGTTTTGCCAGTGTTTGCCTCAAGTATTTTGGGGCATGCTAGTTAGATGCATAAATAACTATGATTGTTATTCATAGTTTGTAGACTTCCTATATTGTTAATATATAGTGTCCTTCTTTTTTTGTAAAGTCTTGAATTTAAAGTCTGTTTTGTCCGATAGTAGTATAGGTACCCCCAGCTCATTTTGGTTACCGTTTGCATGGAATATACATATTTTTTAACCTTTCACTTTCAATTTTTTGTGTGTCTGTGTGTGTTTCAGTTGAGTTGCTTGTAAACTGCATATATTTGTACCATACTTTCTAATCCATTCTGCCAATATCTGTCTTTTGATTGGGGAGTTTAATCCATTAACATTTGATCTTATTACTGTAAATGAAGTACTTTCTTCAGCCACTTTATCCACTGATTTTTATATGTCATCTCTCTGACTTTTGCCCTTCTTTTTCCCTTTTAGTTACCCTACTGATAATCTTTATTTCTGTACTCTTTTTCAAGCAACTCTCTCCTGTCATTTCTTTTCAGCCTGCAGAATTCTTTTTAGTATTTCTTGTAGGACAGGTCTCTTTTTGGCAAATCTCAGTTTATGTTTATCTATGAATATATTAAAAACTTCCTCATTTTTGAAGGAAAATTTTGATAAAGAGTTTTTGTTGGCAGTTTTTATCTTTCAGTACTGCCTTCTTGCCTCCATGGTTTCTATTGAGAAATTGGTACTTATTCTTATTGAAGATATATTGTATAAGATTAATCACTTTTTACTTTCACGATTCTCTATCTTTGGCATTTGACATGCTGATTACTATTTGTCTTGGTTAACTTCTATTAGGACTTATTCTGCTTGAAGTATGCTGCACTTTCTGAACATGTATATTTACGTTTCTCATAAGAGTTGGGAAATTTTAGGCCATTATTTCCTCAAATATTCTTTCTGCACCTTTACCCTTCTCTTCTTTTTCTGAGACACCCCCGGTGTTTATGTTTGTGCACTCTGTGCTGTCAATAATTACCCTGAGACCTTATAGAATTTTATTCCCATTCTTTTGTCTATCTCTTCTCTGTGAGTTTTCAATAGTCCATTCTTCTAGGCCATTGATATTTTTTCTTCTGTCTCTTCAAATCTGCTGGTTATATGCCTCTAGTGCACACTATATCGCTTCTATTGTGTCTTGTTATTCCATAATTTGTTATGTGTTAATACTTTAAAATTCTTCTTTACAGTCACCTAATATCTTTTTAATACCCTTTATTTCTTTAGTTATATTTTCCTTCATCTGAATTGAGATTTGTTTGAAAATATTTGATTCATTTTTGCAATTTCTCTGTCTCCTCAGAAATTGTACTTTGTTCTACTGACTGGGCCATATCTTCCCGTTTCTTATTATGGCTTATAACTTTTTCTGATATCTGGGCATTAAATTTTCTGATAAGTGTACTGTGAAAGTTTTCTCTTTCTCATTTAGGGTTTTATTGTTAATTGGCTTTGTGTTACAGGTCTTCTTTGACTGTTTTTTTTTTTTCAAATTATTCTTGACATTTAGAATATCCTTTAGGATATTCTTCTTCATCTCTTCTTCATCTGATTCATAGCTCTTCTTCATCTGATTCATGCCCTGAGTGGTGGATATGCACTGGCAGCTGCCACATAGAGTGCTACTAAAAGTTCTTTACTAAAATCTACCAGCATCTTCTTCCCTCTCTTCCCTGAATGATGTTCAGTATTCTTTTATCCTCCTGAACACCAGTAAGGTTGTTTCACCAGTTTGAGACTGTTTCATAGCTGTTTGGGAGGGCAGACTGAATCCTGGGGCTCCCTACTCTACTATCTTCCACCAAAGTTCCTACCAAAATGACTTCTTGTAATTTTTTTTTTTACTTTATTGTGTATTTAGTTATTTATAAGAGACAGGTCTTCTCAATTTTATGAAAAATAAGTTTTTATCATCATATTATCTCCTATATTTACTTTTAAAATATTTTATTGTCACTTTAATTAAACAAGAGAACTATGTATTGTGTCATAATAACTTGTGATCCTATTTATCCAAGTGTTCAACCTCCTGAAAACTTTTTAACATTTTTAATTCTCAAATAAAATGCAAATAATATCTTTATATTTAATTTTTTTTGTGGGTCTTCCAGGTGTCCTCAGAAAAATCACAGAGAATTTGTGTTTTCACCTCATAAAAAAAGGTTCTAAAATATTTATTTAATAAGAATAAGACATTGCATCACATTAAAATATTGTCAACTAAAAGAGAGTTTCTGACCTGTTAAATGGATTTTTATATATACCTGTTATATTTAATACATAAATTTTATTAAGGTATACATGTATTGTTGAAATCGTATAGTGTTCCTAAATTTTTTCAATGCCCTCAGTGTATATAAAATATCCTGTTAATAATTAGCCTCATGGTAAAAAAACAGTATAATGTTACCAGGCATAATTTGAGGTATTCTTAAAAATGTGTTACATGTCACAAAACATGGTATTTTATAATTAACTCTCAGATCTTTCCCTTTATAAAACAATAATAAATCAACAATAACCATTTTTTGTCTTTTAGTTTTTAAGTATTTTTATGCACAGATAATTTTTGTCTTTTATTCTAATATTTTCCTGAAAACACTGCAATCAGCTACAGACCGAAGTGCTTCACTTTCAAAAATATACTGTCTCAGAGACTTGTAGAAAGGACTGGGTCACCAGCTTCCAAAGACATTGTTTAAAGAACTTTAACACTATCCCATGGGACTGACTCAACATTTCCAAAAATCTAATGAGAAGCTGATAAATTCATGAAAATTGCAAACACAAGATTGAGCAGAACACGGATTAATAACATAGCACTGATAAAATAGAATTATGGACTTTAAAATATTGCTGTGTTTAAATATTTCATTTTTTAAATACAAGAAATTACTTTGGTTTTCCATTAAACTATTAATCTCTTGAGGGTCTTCCAGCAGCCATCTTGGTATGGATATCCACATGGACTTCTTGCCAGGTTCCAGATCTATCTATTGATCCCCTATTTTTCTAGCCTGCTTCATTACCCCCTCAGAGCGTTTACACCTTTATTCTTAAAGGGGTGCTGAAGGAAGATGGTCATTCTTCTGTAATTATTTCCTGCTGGTTAGGGGCAGTAGGCCCTACCTGACAAGGTGTAAAACACTCTGAGTATTCTATCTTGGTTGGAGTAAGAAGGATCTGGCATCCTGAGTGAAGCTGGATGAAGTCCCCATATGGATAACAAGGTGTTGATTCTGGAAGAAATAAACTTGATTAGAATTTTAAGGATATATGGTCCCACTAAGAGGATACTGGACAACAAAAGTAGAAAAGGCCAAGTGCCTGCAAAGGCTGCATCTTCCCAAAGTTGGTAGGAAGCAGTATTCTTCTTTCAGTTATTTTATGCTGTTGGTTAACTCTTAGAGAGAAGAGGCATCACCCTTTTTAGTTAAGATACAGGGGATGAAAACAGACAGGACTTCTTAAAGGATGTCTAGTTTGCCCTCCCCCTAACAATAGGTGTTTGGGCTAGAGTTAGAGGGAACAGCTGGCTTTGACAGAGACACTACTTGGCTTTGTTTTTAGAAGAGGTATTTCAGGCTGTCCAATGACTGGCACTCATGTATTCTGAGGAGCTGGCACTTTCCTGGGCTTCACTCAGGATCAGTGCACCAAGCTGGAAATTCCTTTAACTAATATCTGTGGAAGTGATCAGAATTAGAGTAAAGTTCCTTCCATTTTGGCTCTAATTGAGAGACAGTCTTGTTTCCTTGCCAAGTTTTGGTCAGAACCTGGTTTACAGGTTCTGGGTGAGGAAAGGTTGTTCATGAACCATCTCAAATGGGCTAAGCTGAAGTGGGTGTTAGTCACCTCATTCACTATTTCCCTTCTGGTGGGAAATGCTTAGCCCTGATAGGATGGCATGAGGGTTTGCCAGTCCTCCCCAGGGTCTGAGTGGGACAGGTTCTGGAACAAGGGCTAAGAGGGATACCTGGGAAAGCACATTCATTAACTACTTAGAAAATGAAGTTTACCAGGACTTTTAACATGTTCAATGTCCCTCTGCATATGATCTGGTAAACAGGCTGGTCTCGGCTATACTGTGGCCACGTAGACCAGCAGTAGGCAGAATTTAAGACAGTCCTATGGGGACCATGCCCATTATTCTAGGAAGAATGAAGAAGAACTTTTTAGTCTACTGATCTGGAATTCCAGAGTCAAATTCTGACTAAAATGTTTACCACTCCAAATAATTTGCAGCTGATGCTCTGGTCTCAGGGTCTAAGAATTTAATCCAGAGCCTTGCTGATGGGAGTTCCCATGGCTGACTTAGGTATTGGGGGATGCCTGAAAACTCTGAAGTTTAGACCAAAGTGCCCAAGAGGGATTGGAGGGAGACAGGACCAGGTGCCCAAACT
>JAQZBX010111215.1:0-10325 GCA_029593785.1 Cabassous unicinctus
AAAAAAAAAAAAAGACCATATCTCTGATCAGACCAACAGTCTGATCTCAAATGCAGCCTGGAAAGGGAATTGCTGCACTGCACCTGAGGGACACATTTTAGCAGTCCCTTTATTTTGGAAGCAAATCTTCTGGAGTGACTTTCAACACTTAACCAACCGTAAGAGTTGAAGAAACCTACACAGGTGGAGAGTCTCAGAACACTAGCTGATTTAACATGTGACTCAAGGAATCAATCTCATATCTTCATTCTTGCCCTCTGTATAAAAGATTTCAATTCTATTGCAATCAAAGATCAAAGAAAATTGTATATTTTCCAAGCTTTCCCAAAAAAGTTATTTCAAATTTTAAAAATAACTATACTGAACATTAGCTCCCTAGAAATTCCCAAAAGTTTATCATCCTAGGAATAATTCAATGATTTATTTACATTTTTCATGAAAATTTTATCAGTGTCAATTAGTTTTATAGAAATAGCAAAAGGATTGTCCTACGATGTTATTTATGAAAGGTAGAAACAATCTACCTGTCCAACAATAGGGGATTAGCTAAATAATTTACAATATATCTAAACCAGCAGTTCTAAACTTTTTGATCTAAGGATCCCTTTACCTTCTTAAAAATTACTAAGATCCTCAGAGAATTTTTGTTTTGTAGGTTATTATTTATCAATATTTACTGTATTGAAATAAAGATTGAGAAAATTTTAAAAGAATATACAAGGACTCATTTCATTAACCATGAGAGTGATGTCATCCCACATCATATAGTCTCTGGAAAACTCCACTGTACACTCATGAGAGAATGAGAGTAAAATATGCAAATAACATTTTAGTATTATAATAATAAAAATAATAATAATAAACATCTTGTAGACCCCTTGAAAGGGTGTGCGAGACTCCTCCAGGGCTCTCTGGAATACACTTTGAGAACCACTGATCTAGCCCAGGGGTTGGCAGACTTTTTCGATGAAGGGCAAGGAGGCAAACATTTTAGGCTTTGCAGGCCATACAGTCTCTATTGCAACTACTCAACTCTAGCACAGAAGCAGCCTTAGGCAGGACATTAAAAAAATAAGCATAGCTGTGTTCTAATAAAGCTTTATTTATAAAAACAGGTAGTGGACCGGGTTTGGTCCATGGGCCATTGGATTTAGACGGTGGAATTCCAGACAGGTGTTAAAATTATTCTGTAGAAATATTTCTATTGACAGGGAAGAACACTCATGACAAATTAGTAAGTGTAAAAAGATTACAAAACTACATGCACAGGATGACCTCAATTTTTGTGGAGAGGAAAATATACATGTAAATATCCTAAAAAAATTTTAAATAGCATACACCAAAAGTGATCAGTTATTATCTCTGGTTGGTAGTTTATGTGTGAATTATTTTCCCTTTTGGCTTGTCTGTATTTGAAACAATAAACATGAATTACCATCATTAAAATTTTTCTAAAAAGTCTTTTAATGTAATTAAAAGGAAAACAATACTTGGAAAAGCTGGTGGTCATAAACTATACTGACTTCCTTTAAGAAATGTCACTGCTTCACTGAAAACACAGCCTATTCACTCACCCGTTTTACCATCGACTGTTTGAGGTGGTCCTTTGGTCCCATTTGGTCCTTTTGGAAATATTTCAAAATGATACTTGGTTCCAGGGTGTAAGCCACCAATGACAATACTATGGTTGGTGGTGGTTTGCATTCGAGGCTCTCCAGCTCCTTCCCTTGTGGTAAGTATCTCAAAGGATTCTGAGTCATTGCTACTCCATGCTAATCCAATTTCCCTTATGCCAACACTCATCACTCGAAAATCAGAAACTGGACCAGGGGCTGTGGGAAGAAAATTAATGACTAGATTAACAATCTAATTATATGCTTTATTGATATGTATCAATAAAATCGATTTGTTTAAAATAAAATAAAGAATCTATTATTCCAGAAGACGGGTGACCAAAGCTCACAAAATAGTTACAGTGAGAGCAAATTCCAATTTAGGACACCTTATCTCTCTTTTTATTCTTTGTGTTTACTCCTACAATAGCAAACCCCTCAGAAACCATGTGTTTCCAGCCATGGAGACAGCGCTTGGCCAGATGAGAGCAAAACTGCTGGCTTAAGTTGTACAAAGTCCTTCAGGGGAGACGAGAGGAGGCGTGAATCTCCGTGTGGCCGCTTGGGCTCTGCAGGAGGACCTTGGCCACTGCTGGTGCTTTACCTTGAATATTACTAAACCTCCCAGAGCCACATGTAAGGAGGGGCAGCAGAGACTGCAATTGACACCCCCAGATCCAGTCTCCCCTTTTTCTTAGTCACAGATCCCCAGATTTCTTTAGTGTACATAACTGTTGGGGACAAAGACTACATTTCCCAGGCTCCCAGGCAGCTAGATGTAGCCACATGACTAAATCCCAGACAAAAGAATGTGAGCAGAAGTATAGCAAAAGTTCCAGGAAGTGTCCTTAAAGGGCAAGCACACTTCCTGCTGCCCTTCCTCCTTCCCATGGCTAGAATGTGGATGTGAGGACTGGAGCTCAGGCTGCCATCTTGGGCAATAAGGTAGAAACAGCATGTTGAGGATGGTACGGTGACAACATCCTGGGTTCTGGATGGTTGCATCTGACCCACCTTCTTGTGTACCTTCCTCTACTGCAGAGGCTCGAAAGCTAAAAACTACAATTTCAGACTTCCGGACAGTTAGGATTCTGTGATTTAAATTCAGGCAAAAAGATGCATTTCTCGAGATGCGAGGTTGAGTCCTTGCTCCTACTGACCAGTACGGTCATGGAGGCAGCAGAGGATTTTATGCAGCATCATTACAGGGTCCAGCCTCTGCGGGTGTGGAGAGCTGGGGCACAAGGCATGGGTTTTCTGCTGGCACCAATCTCACGGGCCTCATCTGTCTCTAGAATCACCACTGTGGTGGCCACGGCGTCCTGATCCCAGGCCTACAGCTCAGAACATGCACTCCTGAATCTAGCAAGCATAGCAGAAGCTTCCTGAATGCCTCCCTGACTGAGACAAAGGTGGCGACTCCCAGGTGGGCCACCTCTGCAGCCTTAGTCTCGGAGTCATTTCGGGAGGCCCAGCCTGCTCCCCGGCCCTTCCAAGGATTCCAAAAACCCTCAGTTCCCAGTGCTGAATCCCTGTCGGCTTAAATTAGCTCATGGTTTCTGGTTCCTGCAACTGAGCCCTGGTTAAAACTCTACTTTACCATCACCACCCTGCCTAACACTGGGCTTCTTTTATATGAAAGAGAAATAAACTCCCCTTGTTTACCATGGATACTTGGGTAAACAAGGGGGGGGGTTACTTACAGATGAATCGAATCCTAACAGTAAACAGTAAACAGATTAAACAGTAAAGAAGTTAAAGATGAAGAAGCAGATTCTGTTTTCCCCAAAGAGCCAGTCCAGAAGACATTTGGAATACTTGAGATATGCTTTCAGGGAAGTAAAAGTAAAACATTCCTGTGGACGAGCCCTGGTTCCGGAGCTGGACACATCTGAGTTCAAGTCTGTTCTGCCACTTGCTAACTCTGTGGCTTAAGGCAAATTGTTCAGCCACCCCAGGCTGTGACTTTCTCATCTGTAAAAAGGGGGTCCTATTACATATGAAACTCCAGGCTAGAATACCATTATTCCATTATTATTTTATCTTAAATTACTGGGACTTCTTTGGAACAGAGAACTTATTTGCTGCCTATTCTCTCATTTTTAAGGGACTTTTAAGCAGACGAAAGATGAGACAGAGCTGTCCAGTGTTTCATCATAATGTCAGCACCCAAGGGACACAGGGGCATAAATGGCCAGTTTTTTGGTCCCTATCACTTACTACTGTAGAATGGCTGTTACAAGCACAGGCTGGAGTCAAGACAGACCAGAGGTGGCTCACTGTGGACCCCCATGCTAGGCTGTACTTTCCATAAGGGAAGAGAACAGGAACATTCTGTCTTTGCATCTCCGTCTTCCCATGGTAGGCAGGCAAGAAAGGTCACCCAGAGCAACGAGGGAACTCACGTGTGTACACCTGGAGAGAGTGTGGCGTGCCCTCAGAACTGCCATCTTGTAAAGGATGCACTGTGATGTTGTATAAGGTACTCGAGCTGAGGCTAGTGATATCAGCGTGAGTCTCATTGATGGTGAGGCTGAAGGAATCGGTCTCCCCAACAACCTGGATTTTGTAGGTGTAGACGGAGGAGGACGCATTGTCACTGATTTCCCAAGTCAGGTGCATGCTTGTGGCACTGATGTTCACAACATGGATACTAACAACCTGAAGAGAATCTGTGAAGACAGAAGAGGAGTTAAAAACAACCAGAATAGCCGGGCCAGAGGGAGAGAGACAAGCTGCCACCAGGGCATGTCATCCAGTCTAAGGACTCCTGGTGATTGTCCCCTCCCCTCTCCTCTACACCATTTAACCACAACTGGAAGTGTATATGGATCCCAACAAAAGTCAGCCAGCAGGAAGCAGATGTGGCTTAAGTGACTGGACTTCCATCTACCATATGGGAGGACCCGGGTTCAATCCCTGGGGCCTCCTGGTACAAAAGTGAGCAGCGACCCAGGCCCGCGCAGGGAACCACGCAGCAAGTTGATGATGCAACAAAAGAGGGACGCAGGGGAGAGTCAAGGTGAGACGTGCCAGAAACCAAGAACTGAGTTGGCACAAGTGACAGGGTGCCTCTCTCCAACATCGGAGGTCCCTAGGATCGAATCCCAGTGAAGCCTGAAGGAGAAAAATGAGAAGAGAAGGCAAGAAACAGACAAAGAAGATCACCCAGTGAATGGACAGATAGCAAGCGTAGGGGGAAGTCGGCCAGCATCAGGAAAAAATGGGCCAATTACAACTGCATGATTACTCGTTGTTAGTTTGTAAGTTGACTTTCAGAGATGTAGTGATGGGCCCTTAACCAAGCAATAACATGGGCTCTAAACATCTTGCCCTAGGTACTGGGGGCGACCCAGAAAAGTCCTCAAGCTAATATATATCCTTCTCTTGCCTGCCTAGGGCCCCAGAAGGCTGACCCCTGCACACTGCGTCTGCCAGGTGGTGTGTGATCCGGGTTCCAGCAGTGAACAAGATGGGTAAGAAACTGGAGAGCTGCAGAACAGCGTGGTCGGAGTGCTTCTCCCCATTCATTGCCTCCTGCTGTGGGTCCTGAGCTGTGGCATAGCTGCTCTCACGGGACTCAAGAAACACCATTTCCTCCCCTTGCCCTTCAGCCTTGTGGGGGCCCTTTCCACCATGACTAATCTCTGGGTGCCTCAACATCCTTTGTTGGTTCCTTAAGCCTGTCCCACCTAACTAGTCACTTGAAAAACACTTGGCATAACAGATCTCCACAGGGGGTTACAATTGTTATTCATCAAGGAATTGGACAGCCCAACACACACCAGGCTGTGTGTAGCCACATGACCAAAAGCTGACGATGTCACCACTGTTACTTTACTTCTGCTCAAACTGCTTTAAAAGGCAGGCAACTCGAGGCCAATGCTAATCCACGCCTCCCTTTCCCCTTTTAGTAAAGCAGGCAAAGGCCCTTCCTCTGGATGGACCCTGCCCTGGGACAGATCCTTGGCGAGGGCACACAGGCCAGATTCCAGCCCCATTCACCCTCGCACAAGCACCTCGTGTGCAGGAGGACCCCACAACTGTAACTGACAACTGAGAAGGAACTGCTTCCTCCTCCTCGCAGCTACCCCACCTTCCAGAAACCATGCCCCCCCCCCAGCAGAGAGCCTCCCACCTGCCACTCCCATTGGGACCCTGAGTCCCCAGCAGGTCAAGTGTTCTCTCCTGTGGCTGCATCTTCCCCTGCCCACCCACACATTAGCATCACCAGGAGGAGAGGAAAGAAGGACGGACCCTCCTTCTATGCGAATACCAGGAAAAGCAATTCCTCCTTACATACATGATGTGTCACCAGCTTCTCACCCACACTGTCAAGCTCTGTTCCAGGAATCTAGCCTGGCCAATAACTGCCTCCAGGTATTTAAACATTTTTCCCTCTTTTTTCACTCTCTAAAGGAGAAAGACCATTCTCAAAACATAGTAAAACAGCTCTCTAGGAATTAAATCAATCCCTCTGGAGTTATTAGGGCCCAGGTATCATGGAATTCCAATGCCCTCCCGTCCCTCCATCCCCACTACCCCAGCTCAGCCCTTCATCACCAAGGCCTGGGCTGCTGGGCTGCTCTCCAGCCCGAGGTTTCCCACTGCCGCAAGCCATCCCGCAGCCTACCACCAGAGAGACCGTTCTCCAGAACACCCACCTCTGCCTGTCACTCCCTTAGAGACAGGGAGGGCCACGGGCCTGTGACAGCCTGAGTGAAAATTTATTTTCTGCGGAAGCCATAGAACAAAGCCAAAGCTCCGAGGCTGGCATTCAAGGTTCTTCAGGACAGAGCCCTGCGCTCCCTTCCAGCCTTGTCTCCCTCTCTTCTCTACCTTCATACCTCCCTTTCTATTGTCTGCACTTCACTGTGACATTTCCTCAGCTGACACGCCCTCCCCCTTCTCTCCATTCCTGGAAGTCCTACCCGTCAGCAAAACAGGTTCAATCCTGAAGAGGCCTGCCCTCAGGATCTGAGGTTAAAAGAGTGCTCCAGCCTTTTTCAAAGCCCAAAGGCTCAGCGAGCGGCTGGAGCAACATCACCCCAGTGCCCCTCGGTGGAAGCTGGAGGGACAGAGGCTCCCTCCTCCTGGCACAGCCACCCAGAAGGCAGGGACGGACACCCTCTCCCAAGACGCTGAATCCTGAGTGTGGCCGGGAGTGGACCCGCCTCTGCCCAGCCCAGCCCTCCAGAGTTTCCTGGACGCCCTCGTCCTCCAGCTCCTACCCTCCAGCTCCCACCCGCACTCTCTCAGTTCTGTGGGCTTATGACAGCCTTTCAAAACACACACTTCTGGCTAAGATAACCAGAGTCAGTCTTCATTCCTGGCATGCAAGCCCGAGAGCTGTGCTGCTGTCACATTTACTCCTGAACCCACAGGCCTGACCATGTCCTTGCCCACGTGCGTTGGTCTTCACTCCCATCCAGACTGAAAGCTCCCCGAGAGGAGAAACCAAGCCCTCCAAATACTGGCCACATTCCCGAGTGGGAGTGCTGATAAATGACAACTACAAGGCAGTAATGTGCATGTCAACAAGTGCTTCAATAGAAAGATCAGTCAGGCTGAACAAGGAAGCTCATTTTCTTATTTCAGACAAAAAATGCAGCCAGCATTGACAAAATTTATGTTTCGTCCATTTATAAGAGTATCTGTAAGAGAAACATTTTATACCAGTTTTTCACAGCGGCTAATATGGCCCTTTTAGATGCAGAGATGTGAAAGAAAAACACAAGCTCATGCCTTGTGCATGCACACACTAGTTGTGCAGTTCATTCATGAACTTAATGAAAGAAATACCTTGACGAGGGAGTTTAGAAAAAACTTACTGAATCTGCTCTTTTTGAAATCTTTTCTGGAAAATTCCCTCTGACAACAAAACTACTTGCTAAGTAAGAAATAACTCAGACACATACAAGGCATGGGACTGTATAACGCAGTGAACCTTGTGGTGGAAGATGGACTGTGGTTAACAGTACAAACATGAGAGTGTTCTCTCGTGAACTATAACAAATGCACAATACTGATACATAGTGTTAATAATAGGGGGGTATGCAAGCACCAACCAGTGATGCATTTGGAAAAAGACCTTGACCAAAAGGGGGAAACATTAAATACAAAAGAGTTTTTACAGCTAAGAGATTTCAAAGTGAGTCAGGCAGTCATTCCAGAGGTTACACTTATGCACGTCTCAGGCGGATCTTACTAACTGCCACAGTAAATAAAGCCTCAAATACAGGTGATCCTGAGAGCTCTAGAACCACGGACACTACAGGCAAGGCACACAACCCCTTGAAATCAGCACCCCTTCGGTGGGCCTTACCTTGGAATATATGATAACCCATTTCCCCAATGTAACAGAGTTAGACTCATTTATAATCTCCCTACACATGATTCTTCTACCCCTTTTATTTGAGCCTATAATTAGCACTATCCCTGTTAAACATATGTCCCAGAGACTTAAATCTTCAGTCTGTTCATAGGCCAGATGAGCCCTAAACCTAGCAGAGTTGCAGCCAACACCTGCTCTCCAGTTCATCAGACTCGCCCAGAACAACTAAGAAAATGATGATGATGAGCAGAGTATCTACAACTGCAAGCAAAACAATTCCTTCCATCTGCCCCATAAGATCTGAGCCCCCTCTCAATCTGAAGCAGAGCAGTCATCACCACTCCAAAATCCTCAAGACTGAGGAATGAACAAACATAAAGGGGGTACGCAACCATGGACGAGGTAAACTTAGCAATATTATAGTAACAGAAGAACATGTAGTACTGATATAAAGAGAGTGGCTACCAAAGGTTCTGAGGGGAGGGGGAGGGAATGACAGGTGGAACAAGGGGGTATTTTTAGGGCATTGGAATTAAATGTAAACCACAATGTAAACTATAGACCTTGGTTAGTAGCAATGCTTCAATCTTTATTCATCCACTGTAACAAATGTACCATGCTATTGTAAGACGTCATTCATAGGGGACGATGCGGGAAGGGGAGGTGGTGGGGTATACGGGAATCCCTTATACTTTTGATGTAACTTTTCTGTAATCTAAAATTCTTTAAAAATAAAGTTTATTATTTGGAAAAAAAATTAACAGGTGGGGTATGGAAAAAATATACCAAATGTACGCTATAGACCGTAGTTAGTGGTAATAGTCTGATGATGTTCTTTCACAATCTGTATAACAAATGTTCCACAACAATGTAAGGTGTTGTGTTGGTGGAGGGGTGTTGTATGGGAATTCTGTACATTATGCATGATTGTTTTCTAAGTTCACAACTTCTCTAATAATATATATTTATATACATATAAAGAAAGAACTCAGAAACTGAATCACAGAAGACAAGACTTTTGTGCTAGAAAATCCTGAGTGAAGCCATTTTTTTAAAAATCCAACATACCTGCTCTGAGCGCTACAGTTTGGGGTTGTCCTTCGGTGCCATCTGCTGCTTGAGAATAAACAGTGGCATTGTACTGTGCACCCAACTTTAATCCAGAAATCAGGATTTCTGTGCCTCGGGCCTCCTGGTCAGAAGATGGGCCCGAACACGTAGGGCGGTAACTGTACCCAGGGGCAGTGGGGCAGCCGGGGGGCTGGGGCAAGCCCTCTGCTGGCCCTCCCTCTGTGCTGCTGGCATCTGTTTCAAACACAAGAGGCAAAGACATTAACTGCATCAGAAACACAATCCCATCTTCTTTCAGATCCCCCCGCCCCCATAAGGCAATAAATCAGATTACACCCACAACGGAAGTCCATAAATATCTGTTTCCTTCCTCCTCCCCCTCTCCCCCCATCAAAGAAACATTCTCTTGGAAAAGCCCCTGATTTTCGGCAGAGATTTTGCTTTGTGTGTATGTTTATCCCAGGTAGCAGCACAGAAATCCTGTGCATCTCTTTCAAACTCAGTTATTTCGCATCACTCTTCCTTCTTTTGGGACCATCCCAACTCCAGGCACGTGTTTCCAGAAAAGGCCACATGACTCGAACTTAGTAATCAAAGCCCCATTCAAGGACGTTTTCCCTGGATCAGACCCCCGCTGGTAGGGGAACTGTAGGGTGTGAAATAGGGCAACCACTGGTGGCAGCTTGTCCTTGTGCTGGGTGCAAGGAGCCACTCTGAGAATGAAGCTGATGAACAAGAGGAAGCGGGAAGAAGAGACGAGCATCACCTCATCTTTCTCTAAGGCCTCACTGTCCACAGTGAGGAAACACAGGAGTCAATAAATTGCTCTTTCAGTCCAAGCTATTTAAAGTCTGCTTTTGCAATCAAGAGTCTAACACCCACTTTGTAGCTCTGTTTCCTTAAGAGTAAAATGGAAATTAAGTATTTGTCCTTTCCAACTCACAGGATTATCACTGGTGCTATGAAATCATTAAATTACAATTCCAGTCAGTGCAGATGATAAGTGTTGGATCGGCTGCTCAGCATTGCTTTTCTCAATGGATGTGACAAGTTATTCCACTGGCCCTACTTGGGTTAACACATCTGTTATTTGTTCAACTGAAGGTTAAAAAGCTAAAGGGGCCAGCTACTTCCCTGGATGCCAGACTCCAAAGAATTTCAAGCCCCATCTCCATTCTGCGCCCCAATGTGCTCACCCATAAAATAAGAACACTTTTCCATCCCCCCTCATACAGGTGAGAAATCAAACTAAAATGTGGTGGGAAGGGCCTCTATAAATGCTAAAACACTTCACAAATATTAGAACA
>JAQZBX010111216.1:0-10304 GCA_029593785.1 Cabassous unicinctus
GCCAACACTGTGAGAATATACACTTCATTGCACGCCATTTATACAGTCCCTATGTGTTGCTCAAAAGCTTAGAAAATGCACGCAAATCCAAATGTTGGGAGAAGCAGCAATTCAAACCCGTTCACCAGCTGTTCCCAAAAGAACGGAACCGGTGAGGCTGGGATGAAGCACAACGATGCTAAATCCAAACCCCACCTAGCCGAGGAACGACATCTTTAATCGCGCCCTCGCCTCCAGACCTAGGTTCCCGCTTCGGCACATTAAGCAGGGCGCACGCACCCCATCCCCGGGGTTGGGAAAATAACAACTGTTGGCCCCCCGGAGCGCCGCGCAGCATCTACACCTCCCTTCACCCACCTCCCGGTTTATTTTTAACCACCTTCCATTCATGTCCTTCTGTCATATTCCCGATATTATTTATCCCGCAAATGTCCACTATTTCTTAACAGCCAAAAGTGGAGGGTGGAGGAAAGATAAGAAAGGTATCATACTCACCGTTCCCAGGCGGCGTGAAAAATAAAAATAAAGAAATTCCCCCAGTTGGTTTATTTTCCGCCCTCAAGCTGCAACAGCTGGAGGAGGGGAAGAATGATCTTGGGGGAGGGAGGGAAGGATCACTCCAGGTTTGGCAGGTGGAGGTTCCAAAATATCCACAGAGCAAGTTCTGTTGCTAGTCCAAGGAGCACAGAGTCTTCGCTGCTGGAGCCAGGGGGATGGAGATCGGGGCTGCCCCAGGGAAGACCCCAATGTTCCTGGTTCCTCAGGTTCCTGGGCACGAGAGGGCTCGACTGGGAAAGGAAAGTCAAGGTTCCCCCAAAAGAGAAACAAAATCCTAGACAGCAATGATCACTTGTTAAGCTCGAATTCCTCCTCCAGTATCCATCCCTCTCCCTCTCGCGCTGGCTGCAGAAGCAGCACACGCCTCCCCTGGCCGCAAACGCGCGCCGGGAGGGGGCGGGGCCAGGGCCGTGCCGAAGGTGGGGCGTTCACCGCCAGCGCCAGGGGCGCCTCCCGGTGCCGAGGGGCAGGCGCAGTCACGACGCCGTCACTCTCCGCCCCCCGACCCGGACCCCGGCTCCCGGGCTCCGGGGAGCACCTGGGAACTGGTCCTGGCGCCCTTTGGTGACGGCCCCCAGAGGCGAGGAGCAAGTCCTGAAGGCAGGAGCGCCCCTGTTGGAACTGGAACCGGGGTCCGGGGGGACCTCGAGTGAAGATCCAGCCCTAATACTGGGTGCTTCTGGGCGTCTTCTGTTCTCCCAGGTCCTGCTTTCTCTCTCCCCAGTCCCCTTCCCAGGACGCGTTTGTGAGGTTGGGGGTCCGGGTCCACCTTTCGGGAAGCAGCTCCCAGGGAGCCCGCCCTGCATCTCCGAGTGCGCTGGGTCCACCTGGGTCTGCGCCGCCCTTGCGCACAGGAGTTTGTTGGCCTCGGCTGGGCGGTCGGGCCTCCGGGACTCGAAGGAAGCCGATTCTTAACACATAACTGACGCCGGAGAGGAGAGGAATGCAGAAACTGGAATCAGGCCTGGGCACCAGACCGCGCACGAAAGTACGAGAAAGTTAGAGGTCTAGCACTAGGTTGCAAGTCCGGTTCTGAGGCGCGGGGGCTTTGGAAGGAGAGAGAGGAGCCCCCAAAGAACCTGTTGCTGCAAAAAAGGAAAACGACTCGACAGGACGTTTTGCTCCCGAGTCGTCTCTATGGTAGTGTCCGGATCTTTAACACCACTCACCTCCATTAAAAAATAAAACGCTAAATAAGTACTATCAACCTTGGGAAGTTAGTGCGCTCGCTGCAGCGTCCCCACCCCGGGATGGACTCTCAGGTTGCTTATTGGGTGGCTCATGGGTGAAGTGCCCCTGGGTGTGGAGGTAAGTGTGCAATTCTCACAAATTCGCCAAAAGAAAGGGTAGTGGTTAGAAGCGCGAATTTACACACACGGAAGCCTAGGTGGCAGCCAGGGCCCTGGGCACCTCTCCGCGCTCCGCCTGATGGGCCACGCATGCAGTAGCCGCGAGCGCCAAGACCGCTGGAGCACATCCGACATTGGGCGGGTCGGTTGGCGCCCGGGCAGCCACTGTCATCCTTGGCCGGCAGCTTTGTTAGAAGGCCCAATTGGGCCGCGTCCTTTTGTGGCGCGCGATTAATTATTAAGAGAAATATTCCGGAGCTGAATTATAGATATGCCCTGCTTTCACTCACCTAACCGCTGCTGCCTCGACGTGGAACACCTGGAGGATTCCTTTTCATTGCCGTTTGATTTTTCCTTTATCTTTTCAAATAATTGAAAACATTCGAATTGTAATCAGTGAAAAAAAAAAAGAAAAGAAAGAAAAACCCTGGCATGGGGCCAGGTTTTCCTAACTTCTTCCAGCTAGTGCAGCCAGAACTTTTGGCATGAATAATTTTACCCGTGACCCCTCTTGCCTTAGCAGCAGATGCAGGAACTAGAGAAAGGTACCTCCATGCTCCAGAGAGGCTCTTTGCCTCAGTCATTCTCCGCGACAGTTCATTCCAGCAAGTAGGGAGAGTGGATTTCTCCAAAAGTAAAAATTATCATATGTACTGGCCCAAAACTTTACCTGTACTTTCACAATGTGATGTAGTTGTGCGGTTTTACACATGATAGGAGTAGGTAGCTTGTGTTTAGCTTTGGTCCATCAGAAGGATATTTTTTGGGACGAAAGAAGGCAGGGCTGAGGGCACAGGATCTTGCGACCAATTTCCAAATATCAATTTGTGAGATCAATCCGGAGCAACTATGGAATGCTTTCCTGGAGATGAAAAATGAGATTGAGTGATGTACAAAAGATGACAGTTATATTGAAGCTTGGACATTTTAATTGGTTCACGTTAAAACTATGAATTTTGCTTCCCTGTGCCAATTTTCATTTGTTCCCATAATGGCCTAGAGAATTTTAAAGTCTAAAATACCTGAGGACTTTATAAATAATTGCATTTTTTTAGGGACCAGGATTCTGAATTACTAAAGGCAGGCAGAATGCAGCCTGGATCATAAAGATATTTATTATTTTTAAAGATATTTATTAAAGTCATACAACAAATATTTATTGAGTACTTAATCAAGGTAACATTCATTGAGTGTTCACCTAGTTCCCAGCACTGCTAAATTCTTTGCAAGTATATTATCTAATTTTTTTCTATTTTTTAAAAATTTACTGAAGTATATCACTCATTCATGAACACACATAAACAATAATTGTATAGCAATAATTGCGAACTTACAAAACAAACATACATAACATCATACAGGGCTCTCTTTCCTCACCCTACCAAAAATACCTTGCACTGCTGTTAAACATTTTAAACTAATGATTAAAGAGCATCCTCAAAATATTACTACTAACCAAAGTATTTTCCCCCAACCCACCCTATTATTATTTTTTATATCATTTATACATGAACATACATAAACAATAAGTGTATAGTAAAAGTTGTGAACTTACAAAGAAAACATTCATAACATCATACAGGGGTCCCATACATCAACCCTCCACCAACACCTTGCATAGTCATGAGACATTTGTTACAAATTAGGAAAGAATATTGCCAAAATCTTACTACTAGTTATAGTCCTTATCTTACATTTGGTGTATTTCTACTGAAAACGCCCTATTATTATTTTTTAAATATATTTTTATGACAGAAGTTGTAAACTTAACAAAAGAATCATGCATATGTGCAGAATTCCCAAACAACACCCCTCTACCAACACACCACACTGCGGTGGAACATTTGTTGCAGATTATGAGATAATACCTGATTATTACCAGGTCTATAGCATGCATTTGGCACACATTTCCATACTCTCCCATTATCAACACAGTACATTTTGGGCATAGATGCAAGACTATTTTTACTGTTAACCACAGTCCGTAGGTCACTCCAGTTGTATTTTTCCCATGCCTCTCCACATTCCCATCACCCTGCAATAGTGATGTACATCTGCTCTAACTCACAAAGAACACTTTTGCATCTGTACCATCAACCAGAATTCTCATCCACTTCTGGGTTTACTGTGCTGTTCAGTCCCTAGATTATTCTCTAGCTTTCTGTCATTTGGCATTTACATGCCTAGACTACCATTTTCAGCCACATCCCCATTTATAAACCAGCTGTTACTCACTATAATGTGTAACCACCAACTCTGTACATTTCCACACTTTTACAGTAAAGCTAATTAAAACTTCTACATACATTAAATATCAGTAGTCCATCTCAGTCCTCCTCTTAGCTCCTTTAAGAATCCACCCACCCCACCAGGTCTTGAAGATATTTTCCTACATTTTCTTCTAGAAGCTTTATGGTTCTTGCTTTTGTATTTAGGTTTTTTTATTCATTTTGAGTTAATTTTTGTATAAGGTGTGAGATACGGGTCCTCTTTCCTTCTTTTGCTATGGATATCCAGTTTTCTCAGTACCATTTATTGAATGGACTGTTCTGCCTGAGCTGGGGTTGGGGGGGTGGTTGACAGATTTGTGAAAAATCACTTGACCATAGATGTGAAGGTCTGTTTCTGAACGATCGATTCGGTTCCATTTGTCTATGTGTCTGTCTTTATGCCAGTACCATGCTATTTTTACCACTGTACCTAGGTAATACAACTTAAAGTCCAGAAATGAGAGTCCTGCAACTTCACTTTTCCTTTTTAAGATGTTCCTGGCTATTCAGGACCCCTTACCCTTCCAAATAAATTTGATAATCATGTTTTCCATTTATTTAAAAAATGCTGGTGGAATTTTTATTGGGATTGCATTGAATCTGTATATCAATTTGAGTAGAATTGACATCTTAATGATATTTAGTCTTCCAATCTGTGAGCATGGAATGTTCTTCCAATTATTTAGGTCTTTTTATTATTATTATTATTTCTTTTGACAATAAGTTGTAGTTCTGAATATAAGTGCTTTACATCATTGGTTAAGTTTATTCCTTAAACTTAATCTGTCATATTTTATTTTCACCATTCTTTTGAAACTTTTAGTTACTTTTATTGATATAATCTTCATTTCTAGACTCTCTTCCAGGCCTCTCTCTCCTGTCTTTTCTTTTCAGGCTGTAGCACACCCTTTAGTATTTCCTGCAAAGCAGGTCTCTTGGTTACAAACTCTCTCAGTTTCTGTTTATCTGTGAATATTCTAAACTCACCCTCATTTTTGAAAGACAATCATACCAGATAAAAGATTCTTGGCTGGCAGTTTTTCTCTTGCAGTATCTTAAATATATCATACCACTGTCTTCTTGCCTCCATGGTTTTGAGTGAGAAATCAGCACTTAATCTTATTGGGTATCTCTTATATGTTACACATGGCTTTTCTCTTGCTGCTCTCAGAATTCTCTCTTTGTCTTTGGCATTTGACATTCTGATTAGTGTGTGTCTCAGAGTTGGTCTATTTGGATTTTTTCTGATGGGAGTACGTCGTGCTTCTTGGACATAGATATCTATGTCCTTCAATAGGGTTGGGAAATTTTCTACCATTATTTCTTCAAATATTCCTTCTGCCCCTTTTCCCTTCTCTTCTCCTTCTGGGATACCCATGACATGTGTGTTTGTATGTCTCTTGCTGTTGTTTAGTTCCCTGAGACCTTGTTCAACTTTTTCCAATCTTTTTTTCATCTGTTTGTATGTTCACTTTCAGAGGCCATTTCTTCAAGCTCACCAATCCTTTCTTCTGCCTCCTCAAATCTGCTATTATATGATTCCAGTGTATTTTTAATTTCATTTATTGCACCTTTCATTCCCATAAGATCTGTTATTTTTCTATGTATGCTTTCAAATTCTTCTTTGTGCTCATCCAATGTCTTCTTAATATCCTTAATTTTTCAGCCATCTCATTGAATTTATTAAGGAGATTTGTTTGAACATCTGTGATTAGTTGTCTCAACTCCTTATGTCATCTGGAGGCTTATCTTGTTCCTTTAACTGAGCCATATCTTCCTGTTTCTTGGTGTGGATTTTAAGTTTTTGTTGGTGTCTTGGCATCTGGCTTACTAGAGTGTTTATTCTGGGTGCAGTTTTTCTCTTTAGTTTAGGGCTTCCTGCCCTGTCTCCCTTGCTGGTTGTGTAGTAAGAGCCAAGGATGTAGTTGGTGCTATAAGCTGTGGAGGCGCAAGCTGCCCTCATTGTCCTAAGGACCAGTGAAGCTTCTCCCAACTTCCTCCTTTGCCAGGGGTAGGGACAGAGCCACAGCTATGTGGAATAACCCAAGTCATGCAGGTCTAGACTATAGTTGTCCAGGGAGACTGATGAAGCTTCATTCCCCTTTCTCCTCTGCCTGGAATGGGGATGCTGCTGCAGATGTGGGCAGCAATCTATGCAGTGCAGGTCCAAGATGACCGCAGTTGCCCCGTTAGACTTCTGATTATTCAGTTTGTGCCAGCCAAATATACCTGCAGTTACCTGGATAGGCTGATGCAGGGTCCTCCAGCTTTCTCCCTGCTAGAGGTGGGGCTGAAGCTTAGGCTGGAGCTGCAGGCCAATCTGGGTGAAAGAAACCAGTCTCTATCATCACGGTGATTTTCAGTTGGCCCTGCTTCCCCTCATGCTGGGGGTGGAGTCAAAATGGCGGCTACCAGCCTCTTTTTGACTTGGACAGGTTCAGACTTTAGCTGTTCTTAGGGGTATACTTTAGCCAGCCAAATCCACCAATCAGTAGCTGAAATCGGTGGCCAACCATCTCTTCCTCCCCTGTTTTGGGGAAATGGAGCTTCCAATTCCTACCACAGAATAGCTCCTGCGGCGGCTTGCGCTGCCAAAGTAGGATGATCACTGGCCTCCGCGTTGTTGCCGGTAGTTTCCCGGAGAGGCTGGTGCAGCTCCCCCCAGCTTCCTCCCTGCCCTAGGTGGGCCTGGAGCTTAGGCTAGAGCTACAATCTGATCTAGATGGAAAGAAGCCGGTCCCTACCAGCACTGTGATTTTCAGTCAGCCTTGCCTCCCCTCGTGTCAGGCACGGAGTTAGGATGGCGGCTACCGGCCTCTTTCTGACTTGGACAGATTCAAACTTTAGCTGTTCTTAGGATTATACTTTAGCCCACCGAATTTACTAATCAGTAGCTGAAGTTGGTGCCCAACTGTCTCTTCTTCCCCCGTTTGGGGGAAGTGGAGCTTCCAATTCTAGGCTTGGAACAGCTCCCAATGTGGCTTGTGCCTCCAGTGGAAGATGGGCACCGGCCTCCGAGAAGTGGAGGGCTCTACTCACGAATCGTCTCTGCAGATGGGCAGTCTCCTCCTTCCATTCTTTCAAGGATGCTGCAGGATGCCCTTCTGGTCTCCTGGAGACCCCCAAACAAGTGCTTTAGTTAGCTCTGCATGATTACCAACTGCCTGTAACGGGAGCTGATTCTAGGAGTTCCTTACTCTGCCGCCATCTTGCTGGTTGTCCTCTATATTATCTGGTTTTATCTGCATTACTAAATACTCTATTATTATTGCTATTTTGTAGAGAAGGAATTTAGTCTTACAATGGTTAACTAGCTTGTCCAAAATCATGTAGCTACTTAGAGGCAGAATGATGCCTCAAACACAATTCTCTCTGCTTTTCTATGCTATGGACAGATTCCATTATGGGTAATATTGGTAGAAATTAATATGTGCTTTCTGCCCATTGGAACTGATAAACTAGTGGGAGTGGTAGAGTCATCAATTACAAAACAATCTGATGAGAAACAATATGGCAAAGAGATGAGAATGGTGTTCCTGGGGCACAGAGAATGAAGTAACATCTAATCTGGGGGAATCAAACTAGGATCCACAAGGAAAGACAAGGTGTGTCTGAAGAATGGTAAGAAATAAAACAACTGCCCTGGAGAAGAAATACATGGGCATGAGGCACTGGGATGGAGCAACAGGAACTGGAATCCAACAAAGGACAACATGCCCCATGCCCTGCCCTTCCCCATCCCATACACCCACACAACTTTTTGCCCTTTTAAATAGTTTCTTTTTTTTTTTTTACTTTATTTTGTACATTTAATAATTGAAAATATAAACAATTAAAAAGTAAACACAGATGAATAAATACATTTCTCAATTAAATGTAATGGATACATATAAAAATTTTTTTGAATCAAACAATATGTTACACAATATATTTGGTTCATAGTAATGCATTCATACAGTATTTGTCCTTTTGTGTCTGGCTTGCTTCGCTCAACATAATGTCCTCCAGGTTCATCCATGTTGTCATATGCTTTGCAACTTCATTTCTTCTTACAGCTGCATAATATTCCATCATGTAAATAGACCACAGTTTGTTTATCCATTCGTCTGTTGATGGACACCTGGGTTGTTTCCAACTTTTGGCAATAGTGAATAATGTTGCTATGAACATTGGTGTGCAGATGTCTGTTCGTGTCACTGTTCTCAGTTCTTCTGGGTATATACCCAGTAGTGGTATTGCAGGGTCATGTGGCAAGTCTATATTCAACTTCTTTAGGAACTGCCAAACAGTCCTCCACAGTGGTTGTACCATTCTGCATTCCCAAAAACAGTGAAGAAGTGTTCCTATTTCTCCACATTCTCTCCAACACTTGTAGTTCTCTGTCTTTTTAATAGTGGCCATTCTGATAGGTGTGAAATGATATCACATTGTAGTTTTCATTTGCATTTCCCTAATCATGAGTGATGTTGAGTATTTCTTCATGTGTTTTTTTTGCCATTTGTATTTCTTCTTTGGAGAAATGTCTATTCAAGTCTTTTGCCCATTTTTTAATTGGGTCGTTTGTCTTTTTATTGTTGAGTTGTAGCATCTCTTTATATATCCTGGATATTAAACCCTTATCAGATATATGATTTCCAAATATTTTTTCCCATTGAGTTGGCTGCCTTTTCACCCTTTTCACAAAGTCCTCTGAGGTGCAAAAGTGTTTAATTTTGAGGAGGTCCCATTTATCTATTTTTTCTTTTGTTGCATGTGCTTTGGGTGTAGGGTTCAAGTAACCACCACCTATTACAAGGTCTTGAAGATGTTTCCCTACATTTTCTTCTAGTAGTTTTATGGTCCTGGCTTTTATATTTAGATCTTTGATCCATTTTGAGTTGATTCTTGTATAGGGGGTGAGATAGGGGTCCTCTTTCATTCTTTTGGTTATAGATATCCAGTTCTCCCAACATCATTTATTGAAGAGACTGTTTTATTCCCGTTAGCATGGGCTTGGTAGGTTTGTCAAAAACCAGTTGACTGTATAGGTGAGGGTTTATTTCTGGGTTCTCAATTCTATTCCACTGATCTATGTGTCTATCTTTATGCCAGTACCATGCTGTTTTGACCACTGTATCTTTGTAATATGTTTCAAGGTCAGGCAGTGAAATTCCTCCCACATTGCTCTTCTTTTTTAGAATGCTTTTGGCTATTTGGGTGCACTTACCCTTCCAGATGAATTTGGTAATTGCCTTCTCTAATTCTGTAAAGTAAGCTGTTGGGATTTTGATTGGTATTGCATTGAATCTATAAATCAGTTTGGGCAAGATTGACATCTTGACGATATTTATTCTTCCAATCCATGAACACAGAATGTCTTTCCATTTGTTTAGGTCTTTTAAAATTTCTTTTAGCATTGTTTTGTAGTTTTCTGCATGTAGGTCCTGTACTTCTTTGGTTAAATTACTCCTAGGTATTTGAGTCTTTTTGTTGCTATTAAAAATGGAATTTTCCCCTGATTTCCTCATCAGGTTGTTCAGTATTAGTAGTGTACAAAAACATTACTGATTTTTGCGTGTTGATCTTGTATCCTGCCACTTTGCTGAACTCATTTATTAGTTCAAGTAGCTTTGTTGTGGATACTTCAGGATTTTCTAAGTACAGGATCATGTCATCGCAAACAGTGAGAGTTTTACTTCCTCTTTTCCTATTTGGACGCCTTTAATTTTTTTTTCTTTTCTAATTGCCCTAGCTAGAACTTCTATTACAATGTTGAATAACAATGGTGACAGTGGACATCCTTGTCTTGTTCCTGATCTTAGAGGGAAAGCTTTCAACCTTTCCCCATTGAGTATGATGTTGGCTGTGGGTTTTTCATATATGCCTTTTATCATATTGAGGAATTTTCCTTTTATTCCTATCTTTTGAAGTGTTTTTATCAAAAAATAATGCTGGATTTTGTCAAATGCCTTTTCTGCATCTATTGAGATGATCATGTGGTTTTTTTCCTTCAATTTGTTAATGTGGTGTATTACATTGATTGATTTTCTTATGTTGAACCAGCCTTGCATACCAGGAATAAATCCCACTTGGTTGTGATGTATAAGTCTTTTGATATGCTGTTGGATTCGATTTGCAAGTGTTTTGT
>JAQZBX010111217.1:0-10303 GCA_029593785.1 Cabassous unicinctus
GAGAGACAAGTCAGGATTCGTGAAAAGGTTCCAATGATGTTACACCTGAAGGCAAGGATGAGTGAGAGTATTTAGTAGAGCTAACTAACATCCAGACTGGAACCTTTCCATTGTAACAATAGCTTTTATGTTAAGTTTTATTTCCAAATGGGTATCTCCAATGGTATCAGAGAAAACCCCTGGGACCACTGGCATTGGCACCAATAATAGCCAGTGCCCATGGGAAATTTCAGTGAGATAGTTGGTACCAGAATGTTTAGGAAACAGGACTCAAGAAAAATCTGTCCATGAACAGAACTTTTATTATAAAGATATATTAGTGTATTTGAAGATATGCAAGAATTGGTGAAGATTAAAGGGACAGTTACTTAAACAGAAAGAAAATCATAGTTCCTCTAATATCCTGAAGGCTCTTAAGAAGAAATGCCTGTGGATCCTAGACATCAAAAAGCAGATTAGGAGACACAAATCTTGCCTCAGCCTAATCACAGGACACAAAGATTTCCTACTCATTCTCAGGTTTTTCCTCTCAAGACTGAAGTAGTGTTCATTAGTTAGAACAAACTCATGTTATTGCTAATGGGTAAGTGGCAAAACAGTCTTTCTGTAATTGTCCAAAGCATACATATGCTTGGTGCCAGAGCCCAGCACAGTGACCTATAAGGTGGATGATCATCATCACATTAGTTTATTGCTGCTTCCTCAGTTTCTCCAACTGTAAGCACATTAACAACAGTGTCCACCCTCATGTGCCACTTGAGAGTAGAGCTAAATGGAACTTGTGAGTCATTTAGACTAGTCACTGGCACAGAGTGCATATTAAGATGTGCTACAATAAATACAGTTCAGTCATCATAATGATGGTATGAGTGGGTCATTCCAATCCTGTTAGGAAAATACAAAGTATCTACATGCTTATTAAAGGAGCTATGTACTTTTCTGCCATTAATTTCCTGTTTAATTCAACTGTGCTCAGACAGCACACACTTTAAGAGTTCAAACTACTCAACATACACCTGAATGTACATTCTGCACTATTAGGAGTTAGTCAACTATACTGTTAAAAACTCTTTTACCTTTCCTTGTGGTTGTCAAATGATTATTATACTGACTGAATTGTATAAACATATCCAGTTACAATTTTGGAATTTAAAATTCTCCTTTTTGATGTATCATGTTATGCATTGTATAATATGAAGCTATTATAATAGGTGAACATAAATTTAGCATTGATTTTTCCTTAATGATAAAAATAACATTATTATTGAGCCATATATCTTGACTTCAGGTATATTCTGTTTGATAAGAATGCAGCCACATAATCACATCAGTTTTTGGTTTCTGTTCCTAATTTATATTCAATGTATACAGTCTGCATATATTTCAAAAAAATTTTCCTATCAACAGAAAGGCCATTGCTTTATATTTTATGTAAGACATATATAATTTTACTCCATGTTAGCAATCTTTTACTTTTAATTGGATTATTCAGGTTATTTACATTTAATGTAACTATTGAAACATTTTGAGTTTCTGTCTACTATTTATCCTATCTCTTCTTTATTCTACTTTTCTTCTATTGGATTGATAAAGGATATTTTGCTTTTACTTTTTTCTCCTTTTATAGCTTTTGGTGGTACAATGATAAGTTTTATGTGGTTATTATACACTATAGATTTCTTTATCCATCATCCATCTTTAGCTATTTACAATCCAGTTTAGCTTACCCATATCCTAGATCCCATGTATTTACCATTTGAGTCACTATTAAAATATATTCTTTGATTTTGTTAAAGATACTTAGATTACATAAATGTAACATAAAAAATATAGGGGATTCCCATATGCCCTGCACCCTACACCTTGCATATTTTCCCATATTAACAACATCCTTCATTGGTGTGGTACATTTGTTAAAATTGATGAACAAATTTTGCAGCATCACCACTAAGCATGGATTATAGTTTACATTGTAGTTTACACTGTCTCCTGCACAATTTTGTACGTTTTGACAAGATATATAATGGCCTGTATCTGTCATTGCAATGTAATTCAAGATAATTCCCAAGTTCTAAAAATGCCCCCATATTACACCTGTTTTTGTCTCTCCCCTCCCTCAGATCCTCCAGTGGCCACTGTTTCCACACAATGATAAAAGTTCTTCCATTGTTAGAATTGCAATAGTTCTATAGTAGAAAAAATGTAAGTTTACTCCAGTCCATTGTTCATTCTCCAATCCTGAGGATTCTGGGATGGTGATGCCCACTCCACCTCTAATTGAGAGGGGCTTAGATCCCATGGGACAGATGGATGGGACTATCTTGATTGCAGTTACAGACTCTCTCTTTTCCTCAGGATGGTCATTGTCCTTTATCCCTTCCTCTTCCAGTGCTTCTATCTATGATGCTTTTCCTTCAATCTGCAGAGCATCTGTTCACATTTCATGTACTACTGGGATGTTTGCATGAACTTGTCTATTTTTATGTACTGAATTTATCTTTATTTTCTCACATTTCAATATCCCCTATAAATATTCATTATTTTAATTTCTGTAATTTATTATTTTGATTAAGCTTGAAATTAATAAAATGCATCATACAGTATGTTCTTCATTTCCTTGAGGGATCAGTGCTTAGACTTGCCTTTCTTTTAACCACATGAAACTTGACTGACTTCTTGGGCAGCAACTGTAAGAAGCATTTAAAGATAACCTCCCTTTTACACTTGGGACAAGCGATGGAAGACAGGGAGATTGGCACATGCACAAAATCCTGGGAATGATGAGGCTGAGGATGATGATGCTTGGAAGAATAAAGGCTTTAAAGTATTACTATATATACTGAGAAAACTGGAGTGAAACACCAATCATCAGGGCTTGACACACATACATTAAAAACAGCAGAGAAGCCTGGTTTGTGCCTCTAACTAATCCTTGGTCTTTGCACAAGGAAGAGAAGGATGAGGCAGAATTGTAGGCAGCTAGGGTAATTGCTAAAGGAATGCCCCAGAAAACAGCTAATTTGCAAAGATTGAGAGAGGTTATTTTTTCCTTTTTAGCTCCAGATATTTACAAAAGTCTTTTTCAGATAACTGACTTACCCCTGAGAAAAAACAACTTTAACTTGAGCGACCACACATGACACAAAATAGAATCTTTGCAAAAAAATTGTTTATGTTACTAGACAACAGAAAAGTGTACCCCTCACAAAACAACAACAGCAAAACTGCAAAAGTGTCAGATTTCCAGTGTCACCACATTATAATATTGAAAATGAAAAGTTTTCAAGAAAAAATTACACTGCATACAAAAAAACCAGGCAATTTTGGCTGATTCATAGAAAAAAGAAATAGCTATTACCTGAATCAAAGGATGATGCCACACTGGACTAGTAAAAGATTTTAAGTCAACTGTGACAAATTTGATAAAAGAGATGAATGAAATTATGGACAAAAAGTTAAAGAAAACCAGAAATGTAATGTATAGTATATATATTAAAATAATAACAGTAAAAAGACAGTAATTATAAACATAAATCCAATAGAAATATAGAAATTCTGGAGCTGAAAAGAACAAGGGTTTCAGCAATAGTTGGAGTATCACTTCTAGAGCAAGCAGAAATTGGAGATCATTGCTACCAGTCTGAGTGGTCATTAGTCTGGATCTCCTTTAGAGGTGCAGCAAAGCAATGTCTGGTAGATACCAGTCACATCAAAAATTGATCTCCTTTTATCTTACCATGAGTACCTATTACCCATAGAAGAAACAAGACCCAGGCTTGTAAACACCAGGCATATTGCAAGCCCTGAGGAAAAGCACTATGCAATCTCCGAACAAGGGAGAAACAACACCAAGTCAAGCTGTCATGGTTTTAGTAACATTCCTAGAAGCCAGTTCCCACAAACTGGTTCAATGTGAATGTTCACCTTGGCTCTGTGTTTTTAATAATTTTGCTGACTGCATGAGTCTTGGGCTCATTTACCAACACATAAGACCTTACCTGCAGGCCAGGAATTCTCACACAATCCTGGGCTAATCTGAAAATTGTACACAGAAATGGGGCAGAGGATGGCTGTTGCTCCTCAAATTGCAACTAAGCATAACTAAGGACCCAAAGCCTCCTGGCATATATATAAAATGGGTCCACTGGCACAAATGCAGAAATGACTGTCAATGAGGAAAGAACAGTCTCTTAAAACATTAATGAAAAATCACTCAAAATATATCAAAGGACTAAAACAGTGTTAAAACTCTTAAACTCTTAGAAGAAAACATGTGAAAATAAATTCAGGACCTTATATTAGAAAACGGATTCTTAGATTTTATACCTAAGCAGGAGCAAAAAGGAAATGAATAGAGAAATTGGACTTAATTAAAATTAAAGGGAAAAAAAAACTTTTGCACATTTAAGTACGTTATCATAAAAGTGAAAAGACAGAAGAATCGGAGGAAGTATTTGGCAACCATATATCTGATAAGTGTTAGATATCTATAATATATAAAGAACTCCTACAAATCCACAAAAAAAGACAAACAAGTGAATTAAAAATGAATTGGCAAAGGACTTGAATAGATATATCTCCAAAGAATTTTTAAAAAGACCAATAAGCACAAGAAATAATAACATCATTAGACATCAGGAAAATCTAAATTTAAACTACAATGAGATACCACTTCACACCCAATATAATAGCTATTATTTTAAAAATGAGAGAAAACAGCTAGTCTTGGAGAAATCAAAACCTTCCAAAATTCTTGGTGGGGATGTAAAATCATGTAACATGTATGGAAAGCATTTATTGTTTCCTCAAATAGTTAAACTTGGAACTACCACATGAATCATTAATAACACATATTAGTACATAACAAAAAAAATTGAATGCATGGACTCAGATGGATATTTGTACACAATGTTTACAGAAGCATTATTCATAATCGCCAAAAAGTGGAAGCAAACCAAATGTCCATCAACAGATGAGTGAAAAAACAAATATAGTATACCCATACTATGGAACATTACTTAGCTTCAAAAAAAAAAAAAAGAAATTTTGATGCATGACACTTCATGTATGAACCATGAATACATCATTGCAAGTAAAATATCAGACAGAAAAGCATGAATTTTTTTTATTCCACTTATATGAAGTATCTAGAATATGCAAAGTCACAGAGACAGAAAATGGCGCACATCTTGTGCGGTGTGGATGTGAGGAGAAATGAGGAGTTAATGCTTAATGGTTGCAGGATTTCTTTCTAGGGTGATAGGGAAGATCTCATAACGTCTGGTGATGAAGTAAGCACAATACTGTGAATGTAATTAATCTACTGAATGGCGTGCTTGGGAGTTGTTGGTATGGAAAGTTTATATGGTCTATGTTTCCAAAATTTAAGAAAAAAAAAAAAAAGATCAACTAAAGAGATAATGACAATTATAAGAAATACATGATCCTGCCCAGGATCTAATAATGGAGGGAAAAAGACTCATAAGCACATTATTCAGACATATGAAAAATTGTAATATGGTCTGCAAATTTTGTATCAATGTAAAATTTCTTTAACTTGCTAACGATATTCAAGATGATTCCTTAAACAATATCTTTGTTATTAGGAAATGCACATAGAAGGATTATCATAAAATATTAGGAATGTTCTATTGATAAATGGCAATATTGGCATAAATGGGGAGGGCATTCTAAGGAGAAATAGAATACTAATAAAATATTTGGACGCTTTCAATTAGGAATTGGTCATTCATATAATATTTCTATGTGGGAAAAGACCCATTCATGTAATCTTAAGAAACCTCTGATAAGAAATGAGATAACTGATATATAATAATGGGAAACTTCTGATGAGGAATGGAGTCAATGATATATATATATAAATAAAATATTTTGAGTTTTTGAGTGAGTAATAGAGGCACTTACATAATATTAGGGGACATTTAAAGTGGAATAGGGTAAAGGTATTATACTTAAATCCTTTTATTGAGGAAATGAGGTACTGATGTAATATTGGGACAACAGTTTAGTATCAGAATACTTATATTGATTAATGGAGACACTATTAGAATATATGGGAATTTCTGATATAACTTTTGGAAACTTCTGGTGAAACGGGGGACATTGATATAGTATTGTTAACATCTGATGAGTTATCAAGACTTTGGACTATTATTTGGAAACCACTGATGAAATATGTGAGATAGTAACCTCCAGTCATTTGAATTTGACCCTATTTGTAAGTAATATCTTTGAAGATGTGATTATTTAAAGTGAGGCTAAACTGGATTAGGGAGGTTCCTAATCTAATATGACTGGTGTCTTTATAAGTAAGAAAAAGGAGACAAAATAAACCCAGAGGAGAATGCCACATGATGATTGAGGTAGAGATTGAAGTGCTGTAAGTCAAGGAATGCCAAGCTTTGTCAGGAAATCACCAGAAGTTAGGAAAAGACATGATTCTTATCATATGGGTTTCAGAAGAAACACTGCCCTGCTGGAATCTTTATTTCAGACTTCTAGCCTGCAGATCAGTGACACAATATATTTCTGATGTTTTAAAGCACACAGTTTGTAGTACTTTTTTTAAAGGTATCCCTAGGAAGAAAATAAAATCATCATTATTTGGAGCTAGTTTCATTAAAATGTTGAAGTTATGAGTGATTTTTCTCAAAATTGTATTGTATTTTTGCTTTTTGTTGTAATTAACAATTTGTAGAGCTTTCCTGTTTTAAAATTGTGTGGTAAACATATAACTTATTTAAAAAAGAATTTGTCAATCATTATGACATTGATCATGTATTTGTATTTTATATTTAGTCTGTCTTGAATGTTGTGGATGGTGTGAAGAATATATAGTCTGATTCCAGCCTTTAAATTATGTAAAATTTATTTGCACAGGCAACATAATACACATGAAATAGCTAGTGTAGGGCAGCCCTTCACAAATGTTCAATTGTGTGAATCTTATATTAGAAGCAATAGAAATCAGATATGAAATGACTGAGTGTGGATTGCAGATGTTATAGAAATTCACATTGGTGAGGACTATACTAAGCCACACTAAAAAGAAAATGAAACCCTTGGGAAACTGTAAGGGGGTAAGCTTTCTTCTATTAGCAAACAAACCCAATTTGGGGTATATATCATAATCCACATCTTCTTAATATGATTTCTGAAAATTATCAATGTCTCTTGTTGACATGAGGAAGGAAGGAAATGAGGTAAAACCAAAAGAGAACCACTATTCTACTCTGACTCAATAGAAAGTATAAAAATCAAAATCCTCTAAAATTTGTTACCACATGCAACACCCCTTCTCAAATCTTGCCCAAAGGACCAAATCATTAGTTTCCATGTAAGCTATTTCTTAATCCATCATATTATAACTTACTTAATATCTCTTCAACCATTAAATTCCAGAATTTCTCCATGGATGAAACCTTGAAACAATATGTAACTCAGCTTTCTAACCTAATTTTCAGATTAGTCATTTAAAATGCTCTTCCAAAAAGACCTTTAAGTTAACTTAGTTTTGGTTTTCTAAAAAGATATCAGAATTAGAGAAGATCTAATTTTTCAATTGCATATTTATTTTATTCATTCATGAATTCACTCATTCAGTTACTCATTTTATTAGCAAATATTTTAACCAAATACCATGTGATACTATTCTAAATGCTGATATTTCAAAAGTGAATAAAACAATTTATTGACTCACAATTTCAAAGTTAACTGTAAAAGAGAGAGGCATAAATGTGTTAAATAAAAGTTATGTGCCAAATGGTAAAAAAACGTGTATGCAATGACTGTTATAGGGACCTAAAATAGGTGACGAGTAATGAGATATGTAACCAGAAGAAGTATAAAAATGGATGTAGAAAAGAGAATAGATATGGAGTCATTGAATAATATAGGAAGAAGAATATGCATGAACAAAAGAAGAAGAAAATTTTATGTAGTCCATAAACAGTAATTATTGGTAGATCTATAATGTAATGAATGTTTATCTCCTGTTAAAAATAATGTTTTAAAGAAAGTCAAATAAAAGAACCTTGTGTGCATTAAGGAAGGGCTATGACTAGTGCATAAGATGCTTTGGTGAGAATGAGAAAAAATGCTTCCTTTGTGTGTGCAAACCCTACTAAAAAAAGTGGTTTCATAAAGTCCTCCCCAATATTCCATTTCAGATGCAGCCACTGACCTGTGGAGTAAGGGTTGATTTAAGCCTGCCTCACATCCTTTTCTAAGGGTTTTTTTTTGCAGGATACAGATACTCAACCATGTGTAGTAGACCTGAAAATAAATTGTAGGATTTCACATGCATCGATTTCTTTTGTGAAATAAATCCTACACATTCATAAGAGTTAATTAACACACATTATGAAATGACAATGTTGAGCTGGGAAATACATAAAGTTGTAAATAGTTCAATCCACTATTTACATGTTTAGATAATGCTAAACTAATCAGAGTTTGGTTGGGGAAATATATAAAATTGAAAATCACCTAACATGACTAAGCTAAACAAAGCAGGGCATCAAAGGGCTGTCAAGGCATGACAAAATCGATGCATGGTAATTAAGGGAAAACAAGCAGGGTTTAGTTATGAGTTAAAGATTACACAGTTATAAAAAGAATATTTAGCATTTAGAATCAAAGAAATAAGCTTCGGATATTCGTATCTAGTAACTTTTCACAGTTAGTAATTCAATGATTATATTATTTGTTCCCATTCTGTTTGTAAATTCCTTAATTTTGCCAGGCTCAGACAAAAAGTAGAGGAAAACAGGAACTTCTTAGGTGCAGAAAAGGGAAAGGAAAACAAAAATTTACTTTTTGACTAAAGATAGTGTATTAGTCAGCCAAAGGGGTGCTAATGTGAAATACCAAAAATGGGTTGGTCTTTATAAAGAGTATTTATTTGGGGTAGAAGTCCACAGATACCAGGCCATAAAGCGTATGTTTCTTCTCACCAAAGTTCATTGCCACGTGTTGGAGCAAGACAGCTGCCGACGTTTGCCAGGAGGGTTCAGGCTTCTTGGGTTCCTCTCTTCCCGGGGCTGCGTTTCTCTCTGGGCTTAGCTCTTCTGGTTCCTCCACAAGGTCAACTGTAGACTATCAGGCGAGCGGCTCACTTGTCTTCTTCTGGGGCCTTTTCTCCAACATCAAAACTGCTTCTCAAAAACTGCTTCAACTCTGTTCTTGCAATGCCTTTTATATTTGATTCCCCACCCACCAAGGGGTGGGGCTCAACTGGGCATGGCCCAGTCAACACTCTAATCATAAATTAATCATGCCCAGATTATCAGATAGTTTTCAAGCATGATCCAATTATATTTTTGGAATTCATAATTGCATTAAATTGGCCAATGGCTACAGATAGTTTCTTGATAATAGGTTACAAATGCACAGTTATGTTATTTGTACACAAGGCTCTTTTATTTGCTATGGGTAAAAAAAGTGAGATTAAATAGTTAACATTAAAATATTATTCATCAGATAAATTTAAAAATTAAGGCTGTATTGTAGCATATATAACTGTGGTCTCTCTCAGAGTCATTGAAAATGATCAATAGCTGAGGTAAATTCTCTCATAATCACTGAAAATGAGCAGTGACTGAGTAAAATATTGGAGGAGAGATAGCTGCAGCTCTGTGGTACTGCATGATTACAGATTATACACAAACACACATATGCACCTAAATGCATGCATATATACATACGTGAATACATACATACATATGTGCATATTTTCTGTTTCTGTAGAGAGTTCACAAAAAGGGTTATTCATATTATTTGAAACTCCTTGGCCCTTTGCTTTTTAAAAGTCTCTCTGCTTTCTATATTTACTATAGTCTCTGTGGATTAGAATCCGAAGGATTTGATAATGCTAATATTGCATAGAGAGAAATTGAGCAGTTTTTTTAAGCCAAAATTTTACTGAGGGATCCTGGGTTGCTTTTAAAGCCTTGCTATTCCCAATGAGACCTTCATCCAGGTTGTGCTGTGGAATTGTCTTGGGGTGATTTGGCAATAGCTAAACATCAGAATTCATCTGGTCTCAACAGTTCCTATGGAAACCATATTCTCTTGGCTCAGAACACAATTTCCAAAAGTAATAAAATGGATCAAAGTCCAACTTCCTCTTGATTTTTTTCTGAGCTAAGAAATTTCTACTGTATAAGGGAGGTATCTTGTAAAGCAAGGTTAGAGATTATTAAGTAAAAAGTTGAAAGTCTTAGAAAAGGAGACTGAAAACCTACTGGGAATATATCCTAAGATATAAAAAATCCTCTAGTCC
>JAQZBX010111218.1:0-10304 GCA_029593785.1 Cabassous unicinctus
CTCAAGTATCAGCACAATGGAGGCAGTGTGGTGTAAGGGAAAGAGTTCATAAGCCTTGAGGCCAGGACAGGCCTGGGTTTCGATACCAGATGAATTAATTGACCTTAGGCTACTCATATAATCTCATCTGTAAGACAGGGCATTGTATATAGTCTGCAGGATTGTTATGAAAATTAGAGATACTATATGTAAACTCTCTGGCATATATCTGGCAGTCAAAAACTAACTACTATTATTATCTCTATCACTTCCTTGCTTAATAATTGTCACTGGGTTCTTACTTCCCCTAAGATAACTCCAGATCCCTTAATATGGCTTGTAGGACCCTCCACGACCTAAATTCCTTCTGCCTCTTCAGTTTTGAATCTCACCACTTTGACCTTCTTTGACTTCGGTTCAGCCACACTGAACTACTTGCTTCATCTATTCAGGCCTTTACACTGCTTTTATTTCTATATGGAACACTCTTCCTTTTCTCGACTTGGCTTATCAGTTTAGACGTCACCATATTCATTCATTCACTCATCAAGTGTTTATGGAGGGAGGAGCGGATGTGGCTGAAGCGGTTGAGCACCTGCTTCCCACATGAGAGGTCCCGGGTTTGGTTCCTGGTGCCTCCTGAAAAAACAAAAACAAACAACAGGGAGGTGGATGTGGCTCAAATGGTTGGGCGTCCGTCTCCCATATGGAGGGACCTGGGTTTGATCCCCAGGACCTCCCGGTAAAAAAAAAAAAAAAAAGCAACAACAACAACAAGCAAAACAAATGCAACAAACCAACTCAGGGAAGCCAATGTGGCTCAGTGGTTGAGTAACAGCTTCCCACATACAAGGTCCCATGTATCAGGTACTGGGATACAGCAATAAACAAGATATATACAGTCCCTGTCCTCATTGAAATTTACACTCTAGCCTTGCCATACCTGGCAAGCCTGGATTTGGGGCTTCTTCTATGTGCTTCCACAGTACCCTACACTTATCTCTTAGCCCTTCTCTTAATAAAATTAATTGCTCATTTACCTGTAGGTAATGCTCAGCAGATTGTAAGCTCTGAGGACCATGAAACATGTTGTCCTAATCCTCACTTTATTTCCACTGCCTACCACATCTTAAAATTTTATATTTATATAAAAATATTTATATTTGTTGAATTACCAAAGTACTGAAAACTCCCCTTGGCTCTGAAACCTAACCAGAGCACCTACTCCGTACACTGTGGGAGATGAAGATATGGGCCCATCACACCAGGCTAAGGGACAAGCCAAGGGTGAGAGTAATCACCACCAAGGTGTCTGACTCCTGGGGCCCGGGTCCCCGCTTGCTGTGCTAACAAGCCCAAGCAGATATTATCTCGACTCTGCTGGCAGTGATAATTTACCACTGTTCCCCCCCACTCCCATCACCACCACCAACTAAGCTTCTGCTAGAGAAATCTCTTCCTTCTCAGGTACCTTTTTTTGTGTGTTTTAAGTGTGCAGTTCAGTGGCATGAATTACATTCACAGTGTTGTGCAACTATCACCACTATCTATTTCTAAAACTTTTTCATCACTCTAAACTGAAATTCTATACCCAATAAGCAATGCTGCCCCATTCCCTTCTCCTCCAGTCCCTGGTAACCTCTAATCTACTTTCGGTCTCTATAAATTTGCCTATTCCAGATACTACATATAAATGGAATCATTTATATGATTCCATTTTTGTCCTTTTGTGTCTGGCTTAATGTTTTCAGGGTTCATCTATGTTGTAGCATGTATCAGAACTCACTCCTTTTTTATGGCTAAGTAATATTCCATTGTATGTATATACCACATATTGTTTATCCATTCATCTGTTGTGGGACACTTGAACTGTTTCTACCTTCGAGCTATTGTGAATAACACTGCTATGAACATTGGTGTACAAGTATCTGTTCAAGTCTCTACTTTCTATTCTTTGGGGAATTGCTTGGCCATATGGTAGTTCTATGTTTAACTGTCTGAGGAACTACCGAACTGTGTTCCGCAGCGGCTGCACTGTTTTACATTCCTGCCAGCAATGCACACCTTCTCAGGTACTTTTAAGGCCCCCAGTCTGTAGAATTCTATTAGCTTTATTATCATTTTTTTTTACCGGGAGGTCCCGGGGATCGAACCCAGGTCCCTCCGTATGGGAGACGGACGCCCAACCATCTGAGCCACATCTGCCCCATATTAGCTTTATTGACACTTCTTAAGTCTCCAGGAATCACATCAAAGTCTGAGAAGCAGCAGCCGCCCACGCAAGAGCGTCTCCCTGTCAGTACCTCCCCTGTCAGGTGCCTTCTGGCTTTCTCCTCTCTCACTGTGAGGCTCCTGCCTCCCCTGGGCACTATCCCAATTAAAACTATCTCTAAATGAAGAAAGTAAGTGTGACTAGAAACGACTTTATTCAGTTTTGCTTAAGTTAGATTAGCTTGGTCTCTGTTACTTGAAGACATCAAAGTCATTCTCATATACTGATGAGGACCGTAAACAATGGTGCAGCCTTTGGGAGGGCAACTTGGCAATATGTATCAAGGGTTTTTTTTTTTTTTTCAACCGGAAGGTCCTGGGGATGGAACCCAGGTCCCTCCATATGGGAGATGGACGCCCAACTGTTTAAGCCACATCCATCCCCCAAGAGGGTTTTTTTTGTTTTGTTTTTTGCAAAATTCATATCATTTTACACAGTAATTCTTCTCCTAGGAATGTATCCAGAGAATATTCTGAAATGTATCAAAGATATGGTTGCAGTTACCCAAAATGCAAGCATAATGCTCAGGAGGAATTTGTCTCTATCAGACAAAATAGTTCCTGATAAGTTTCTAATGAGACGTTCAATTTTAACTTGAGAGTTGCTCTTACAAGACATTTAGGTCCAAAATTCAGCCATCTGGAGGATTTGATAATCTCTTGGGGAGTGGGGAGCTAATTCTGTAATGTGATAGAGTATTGAGGAGTGGACTAAAATTTCACAGGTCAAGTTCCACCTTGACTTTCTCAGGTCTTGGTATGTCATCTAACCGCCCTGGGCCTGCTTCCTCACCTACAAAACAGAGGTGATACCTGACCTATCTATCTTCGACAGGCCTGTAAGGAGGGGTCCAACCTTCCCTGTCTTCTGTATGAGTGAGCTCTTTGTAATGACAGGAATTCTCTTCAACGTCTTCCTGCTGCTCTTATAATACAACGATGAAACCCTTCAAACAGCTACGAGGTTCCCAACAGCCTGGCTCCAGGCTACCTCGGCAGCGTCCCTGTTGGTCCCTGTGCTCCAGCCACACGGGTTGTCCTTCAGCTCTCAGCTGTGCCAAACTCCTTCCCCAGGGGGCTGAGGCATGCACTGTTCCTGCTGCCTAAAGTACTGTGTTCTCTTTAGCGGGGCAACTCCTACTTTACTATAGCCTGAGCGTAAATGCCACTTTCACCAGGAAAGCTTCCCTGATAACCCCTGGCATGATTAGGCCCTCTATAAAATCCTCTCGTATTGCCGCTACAGGTCCTTTGTAAGACTTATCACGATGGTTATTAAATGCCTGTTGATGCAATAATTTATTTGGTTGCCTCTCCCTTGGAAAACTCCGTAAGGGTGCAGGCTCTGTTTCTGACTTGTTCATGACTGTGAATTTTGGGGGCTTGGCAGTCAGCATACCCAGCACAGAGACAAGCAGTTATTTGCTAAATGAATGAAGTCTGAAAATCTTAGCGTGTCAGAGATAGAAAGGCCCCTTAGAGATCCAATGCCTTCATTTTAGAGCTGACAAAACCAAAGGCCCGGAGAAGATAAATAACTTCCCAGTATCACCTGGTCTGTGAGTACAAGGGGTAGTTTTAGAATGCATTCATTGATTCTACAGTTTCCAAGAGCCTACTATGTTCCTGGCGCTGTCCTAGGTGCTGGAGATACAGTGACAGACAAGACCAAGGCTCTGACCTCCTAGAACTTACATAGTGGTGGAGGAACATGGCCAATAAGCAGATAAACAAGTAGATATATAATATCCGAGGTGGTGATAAGTGCTGTGAAGAAAAAGAGGCGCTCTGACGAAAAGACCACATAACCAGTGAGGGCTCAGACCCATGTTTTCTGCTTCCAAAGGCATGGCTCTTTCCACACACTACGCTGCCTGCCCTAAGAAAATAAACAAAATCATAATTTATGAGGTTCCTTCAGCTGCTGTGTGTGCACTTGGTGGGGTGAAACCCTCACGCTGTCCATGAAAAAGGGCCAACATCATCAGAAGCAGCAGCTGACTGGCTTGCCTGCTAAAGCAGGTGTCATGGTACCAGCCAGCCTGGCCTCTACCGCACTGAAACTTTACATCTGGCACCCAAAGAGAGAGGGAGTGTGTTTAAATAAGACAGCTATTGACCTGAGTGGATCGAGGAGGCCTAGAGTTGGCTGGTCTCTGGGAATGATGCAAACCACAGGGGACAGTACTCAGGAGGCGAACAGAGAAAACAGATGGACTCAAACTACAGGCGTGACCATTGCCTAAGCACCCCATACATCACTGGGGGAAACGGGGGGAGGCCTCTTCTCTGCTGGAGAGCTGTTTATTTTTTTTCATTTATAAAGGCGCCCTCTGATGTCTGTATTTGGGGAAATAGAATATACACTCCGACCACTGGCTTTACTCTAACCTGTTTGAAGTAGAAATATGGTTGAAACAAGAGTACAGAGTGCACGTAGAATGGTATGGCAGCCCCTTGAGAGGCTATGGTGCTGGGGGATCAAAGGGAACCATGGATTTGACAGGTGAGCAGAATCACGAGGACACCCACGAGGAACACTGGGGTCGTTAGCCCTCCTGCTTTACTTTGTTAAAACACCAGTTTTCCTATTCTGATGTGCTGTTTATAATGCAAAGTGGGCACTCTAATGAAGGTTAGTTGAAAAAATTAAATGAAGGACACAACTCGTTTTTCCTACATTGGTAAGATTAAGGCCCAAAGCATTGCTTTGAAAATAGTAATCGTTATCATTTACTGAGCAATACTATGAAGTAGATACTGTGCACTTATTATCTCTAACCCTCACAGTAATAACCTTGGGGTGGATATTATCTTCACCTTCCAGATTGCAAACTGGGGCTCAGAGAAGTTAAGTGACCTTCTGGAAGTCACACTGACAGTACACTGGGTCTAAAGTAAAAGTACTTCTTTCAAAAACCAAGAAGCTACAACCACTTGCCTGACAGCAAAAAGCAGCTGTCTCTGCTGCTCTGCTGCTTCGAATGTGTTGTAGGTCAGGAACCCAGAGAACTCCTATTGTGACTGATGCACAATTCTAAGTAGGGGTAGGGGAGCTTCGTGCAGGAGCTTCAGGAAAGCTATTCCCATATTTTAGGAGTGAACTTTGGGGTTTGTAGCAAACACCTTACTGCTAGAGAAGAAGTATATTGTTGTACAGTACCAAGTATTCAGCGAATGCTTGGTATGAGCCCTAATTATGATATTCAAGACTGCTTCCTGCAATCCACAAGCAGTGAGAAAGAACCCACGGCAAGGATGGATGACAAGAGGACACACTGTCTGCCCCTCAAATCCCAGCTCTACCATATACTACCTAGGCAGCCTTGCTGCCACTCCATTTCCTAACTCATATAATTGAGCTGATACCTACACCTCACAAAAATGCTGGAAGGGTTAAATGGTATAAAGTCAATGGAAGCACCTGGCATAGGACAGGCGTACAATAAACATGATTTGAGATGACTTTAGTTGACCAGTATTGGACTATGGGTCATTTTGGCCCAAAGAATTCCAGGGAGATGCAGTCAGTTCCAGGTCTACATCAGAATGTGTTTTCGTGCGTCACAAAACTGCCTACATGAATCCTTAGCGGAACCGTGGAACCAATCCCATCTCCATGGTTTAACTAGGACCATGGCTCAGGCAAGGGCCAGAGGATTTCCAAGCATGAGATGACCCAGCAAAAGGCTCATCATGCCATGTTAGAAGACATTTCTAATATGCTCCTGTCCTGAGTTTTCAGGGGATCAAAGGAGTCATTCTCCTAAAGCTAGACTAAATCCAACTTCAAATTATTTTGCTCTGCTTGTTCTATCTCAAGATGCAGGTGTAATTTGGGTCTTACTTATGATCTACTTTATACCAGTAATTCTCCTTCCAGGTTATATCTGGTGAGTTTTCTAATGTACAAATCTGACATGTTAAAATTCCTTGGTGAAAATTCCCATTGCCTGTAGTATAAAACCTAAACTACTTAGCAAAGTCCTCTGTGATCCGGCCCCTGCCTACTTATTTGGCCTCAACCTACCATTCCTCCTCTCACAAAACTTCTCTCTATACCCTCCATGCTTTCTCCTGTGTCCATGCCTTCATAGGTCCTGTTCCTTCTGGCCGGATGTCCTTCTCACCTTTGCATCTGGCCAACTCCTATTCTTCTCAAGACCTCAGCTCAAGCACTCCCTCGTCGGAATCTTTCCTTAATCCCTAAGACAGCCATAGGCACCCTTGGCGCTCACACCAGTCTGTGGGCACACGCCTCCATTACACAGGAGGAAGGGCATGGCACAGTGGAAGGAATATAGGCCCTCCCTCCAAGCAAATACCAACCAGAGGAGAGAAAGCCTTAGTCTCTAGCCTAACATGTGGTCTGTTGCTATGGTTCTCCTGAGGTGGAGATTGATGCAGGTGATTAGAGACAAGAGACTCAATGTCCTGAGCCACAGGGAAGATCACACCAAGACTGACAATTTTAAAGCTGTAATTCATTTTACTCCTTGTGTTCCACCTTCTGTTTTCACTCACACACCCATCTGACTGGGAGTCAGCGTCATATGTAGGTTTGCTAATCTCAAGCATTCAGGTATTCTAGTTTCTCTGACTTTAATTTTTCATGATCAATTCATAAATTGCCATTCTGGCTTTATTAAAAATAAACATATCCCACTTTTGCCACTTACTGGGCAAATCATTTTAACTCTCCAAGCCTCCCTATCTTCATGTAACGAGGATTAGAGAAAGTGTATTTAATTATCTAGCTCAAATTTTGGCACATGGACATGGTAAGCACTCTAGAGCTATCATTATATTATGGTAGCACATGGTAATTATTTGTCTATGTCTCTTCCTACTAGTAAATTCTTCAAGGATAAGAAATTCATCTTTGTATCCCCAGCATCTAGCCCAGTGCTAGACACACAATAAACTCTTAACAAAAGTTTGTGTTGTGTACAAAATGTCAGTCCCAGGAAGGCAGGGAACTTGTCATGTGCTTCTCTTACATCCTCCACAGCTGCCACCATGGTTGGGCAAATTAGTTAGCATTCAAGACACACTTATGAGTGGACCAACACATTCTTCTTTCTCGGGGTATGCTACACAGTGAAAAAGCCACATGATTTAAAGTCAGAAGATCTAAGTTCTAGACCTGGCTTATTCCCTTACTGTGAGATGTTGGGCATACTAGCTAAACTCTCTGGGCTTGTTTTCTGCAAAACAGGGGACAGAAAGACCTTGCAGGTTATCCCAAGGATGCAATAAGATAAAGCACCATAGAAAAAACTGTAGAAGATAGCTAAGAGGGACAAGGGACACACTCCTATCAGGCTTTACGGTGTGCAGGGAAATGGTTCTGTCAACTGTATGTCCCACTCTAGGATAGAATAAAAGAGCACAATACCACGATTATGCTGTGTTTATATCATCTTCACACATCTTCTTAGCAACTTGAAGGAGCTATTGTAGGAAAACTTGGTTTCGATATTCAAAATGGAGAACACTGCCTTGACCTAATCCACTGCAATCACTGGGCAATAACTGCCCTGGGGCCACTTTCTTACTTGTGAACCTGTGCATGGCTTAAATAACTTTCCCCAGAATGTCTTACAAAGGTTAAGTGAAAGGCAAGGCCAAGAGCTGGACAGCCTTTTTCAAGGCAAACTGTTCTTGATTTAAACTCTAACCAACTAAATGGACTGCTTAGGGGTCACCAGAGTTTCCTGGTGATCTAAAATTAATCAGAAAACTTTATTCTAGCCTCTCTTTAAATAACTCCTTTTTAAAATTGTATAATTTCATTTACATGAAATGTCCGGAAAGGCAAATCTATCGAGACAGAAAGCAGATTAATGGTTGCCGGGGGGTGGGTGGAGGGGAGAATCAAGATTGACTGCTAGTGAATACAGGGTATTTTGGGAGAAGTGATGAAAACATTCTGGAATTAGATTGTGATGATGATTGCACAATCTTGTGAATATACTAAAAACCACTTTACACTTTAAAAGGGTGAATATTATGTTATGTGAATTTTATCTCAATATAAAAAAAGACTAGAAAGCTACAGTAAACAAGAGAGTGTGATATTATTGTAAGAGAAGCTATATAGATTAATGGAACAGAATCAAGAGTCCAGAAATAGACCCACTCACGTCAACTGATTTTTGAAAACACTGCCAGTAAGGAAAAGATATTCTTTTCAATAAATGGTGCTAAAACAACCAGATATTTATATGGGAAAACAAAGAGCTCTGATAATTCATAAACAAAAATAAACTCAAAATAGATCAAAGACCTAAATGCAAAAGTTAAGACTATAAAACTTAGAGAAGGAAACAAATGAGAAATCTTTGTGACTTTGGGGTAGGCAAAGATTTCTTCAAACACAAAAAGCACAAACTACTAAAGAAAAAAATGATTAGTTAGGCTTCATAAAAATGAAAAAACTTATGCTCATCAAGAGACACCATTAAGGGAAGCGGATGTGGCTCAATCGATAGGGCTCCCATTTACCATATGGGAGGCCCTGGGTTTGCTTCCCAGGGCCTCCTGGTGAAGGCAAGCCAGCCTGTGCAGCGTGGTGAGCTGACGCAGCAGGACGACCCAACAAAGGCAGACAAGTAGACACAGAAAAACACAAAGCAAATGGACACAGCGAGCACAAGCATCAGGGGGGGATAAATAAATAAATAAATAAAATCTTAAAAAAAAAATCAACCTGCTACCCAAGATTTCTATCCAATTATAAAAAAAAAAGAAAGCCAAATTAAAAAAAAAAAAGAGACACCATTAAGAAAATGAATAGGTAAGTTAAAACCACAAAGAGATGCCACTACCCATCTGTGATTAGAGATAGTTTTACATCTTTAAATTCTTCTTAACATTTATTAGTCTACTTATCTAACTTTGTAATTTAGTAAGTATGGGATACTAAACATAATTGAATCTTTGTTTGTAGATTCAAGACCACTTGGCAAGGATGGCGTAGAGAGGACTCAAGCATCAGATGAATGGTTGACTTACATAAACATTAAGATCTCCTTCAATCTGTGATTTGAGCACCTACTTGAACTTTGATTTATAAAAGTGAACATCCTCATCAGACAGTGTGAACTAACATATTGTTGAGGGGTCATACAGCTTAGTGGATAAGACTACAGGCACTAGAGCCAAATTGTCAGATTTATATTCTGGCTCTGCCATTTGTTAGCTCCGTGACCTTGAGCAAGTTACTTAACCACTCTGCCTCAGTTTCCTCAAATGTAAAATGGAAATAAACATACCTGGGGGGGGGGCAGAGACCCAGAGAGGAATCAGGCCCTGAGGGGGTTGGGACCCAGAAGGAGAGGGAACGGGCGCAGAGGGAGGGGGGACAGAGCCAGAGTGAGAGGTCCAGGAGGTCCAGGTATGAGGGACAAATCTAGGAGGAGGGGGACAGGGACCTGGAGGGGGGAGACAGATAACTATCTCACAGTGTTGCTATGAGGACTAAAAGAGTTTACAATGTAACATTCTTAAAACAGTACCTGGCACATTTAAAAAGTGGTCCCAAAATGTGAGTTACTCTACTTCATATTAATTGTTTAATATGTGCCAAAATAGAGGGGCTTTCCATGCATCATTTCCCTTGAGCCTTCCTACAACCTTTTAAGGTAGGTGGTAGTGCATATTGAAGATGAGGCAATAGAAATTGTTAGAGGATACGTACCTTACCTAAGGTCAGTCTTCAGACAGGGTTTAAATCCAGGGCCCTCTGCCTGTGTTGCCTCCCAAACCTGTGTTGTCTCCACCACAGTACCCTGCTTCCCCAGTATGCCAAAACTGTTGTGGGTGTACAAAACAGAGTTGAATTTATGCTGACCCAGTACATATGGGTCATACTGCCCATATACTGCCTTTTGAAACAACTCCCAGTACCTGCTTGCTTCCTTGTCAATTGTCTCATTCTTAAAGTAGAAGAGAAAGAACTCCATTAATTAAGGATTCACTTGATCATGGTTGTTGCAGTTGGGCAGTTTGATGTAATTATGAATTCCAAAAATATCATTGGATCATGCTTG
>JAQZBX010111219.1:0-10306 GCA_029593785.1 Cabassous unicinctus
GTTCAATGCCTGGTCAGAGTGTACTTGTTGCAATATAGACCAGATCAATGTGATATAGGTTCCTGCCTGGAGGCTAAGAGCCTAGTAATTCAAACTTTCTCTGAGACAGTTCTCCAGCCTTCTCTGGCAGCCCCCTCCCTTTTCCCTGCTAGGAAATATTTCCACTCCCCTCTGAGTTCTCAACAATCATTCTTGGTTATTAGAGGAGATTGGGAGGGTCATATATCTTTAGCCCCTTGCCAGCTCTCAAGGCAAACAATGCCCCACCTGGCCCTGAAAAGCTCTTGGGACACAGCAGACCAAATTTGTGAGTGAAAAGCTGAGTCAGCCTTAGGCTGTGTCCCTCTCTCTATCATTTCCTGGGGTGTCATCAATAATCAGTCCCTGCTAGAAAAGAGGGAGATTGCTAGGGTCAGAATTTTCCAGTCCTGTGAGGGTCCCAGGGCAAACCACAGTGTGGCCCCATCCTGCCTTCAAGGGCAGATGGGACACAGCAGACCAAATTTGTGCGTCAGAAACTTAGTCAGCCTTAGGCTGTGTCCCTCTCTCTCCCCTTTACTGAGGTAGTAGATCCCTGCAGCCCCCTTTGTCTGTAGTGGCAGACCCAGAGCCCTGAGAATTCTGAAGTGTCTTTAGTGTGGGGTATAGTGCTGGCAGCAGCAGCTGCTGATTTCAACACACAGTTCTGGAGTCACAATTTCTCTCCTTTGTCCCTGTCTCCTATGGATGGTGTTCAGCCTTTGCCTGGTGTCCTAAACCTTAGATGATCTTTTTCTAGGGTGTTTCAGCCTGTCCTCTAGCTATTTTTCTGGAGGAGAAGGGAGTCCCATGTCTTTCTAGTCTGCCATCTTCCCAGAAGTTCCTGTAGCTTTGTAGTAAGTTTCAAGGTCGGGCAGTGAAATTCCTTCCACATTTTTCTTCTTTTTAGGATGCTTCTGACTATTTAGGTGCACTTTCCCTTCCAAATTAATTTGGTAATTGTCTTTTCTTTTTCTGTAAAATAGACTATTGGAATTTTGATTTGTATTTCATTGAATCTCTAAATTAGCTTGGGTAGAATTGACATCAGCACTCTATTTCGTCTTTCAATCCTTGAACACGAAATGTCATTCCATTTGTTTAGGTTTTCATTGAATTCTTTTAGCATTGTATTGTAGTTTTCTGTATATAGGTCCTGTAGTTCTTAGGTTAAATTGATTCCTAGGTATTTGAGTCTTTTTTTTTTGGTATTGTAAATGGAATTTTTCCCCCGATTTCTTCCTCATATTGTTCAATGCTAGTTTACAGAAGCATTATTGATCTTTGCATTTTGATCGTGTATCCTACTACTTTTCTGACCTTGTTTATTAGCTCAAGTAGCTTTGTTGTAGACATTTCAGAATTTTCTAAATATACAATCATGTCATCCATGAATAGTGAGAGTTTTACTTCCTGTTTTCCAATTTGAATGCCTTTCACTTTTTCTCTTGTCTAATTGCTCTAGCTAGAACGTCTAGCATAATGTTAAATAACAGTGGTGAAGGTGGGCATCCTTGTCTTGTTCCCAATCTTAGATGAAAGCTTTCATTCTTTCTCCATTAGTACAATTTTGGCTGTGGGTTTTTCAAATATGCCTTCTATTGTATTTGGGGACTTTCATTCTATTCCTATATTCCTTATTTTTATCAAGAAAGGATGCCAGATTTTGTCAAATGGCTTTTCTGCATCGATCAAGATGATTGTGTGTTTCTTTCCTTCAATGTGTTAATGTGGTATATTGCATTAATTGATTTCCTTACGTTGAACAACGCTTGCATACCAGGAATAATTCCCACTTGGTCATGTTGTATAATTCTTTCTATGTGCTGTTGGATTTGATTTGCAAGTATTTTGTTGAGAATTTTTGCATCTATGTTCATTAGAGAGTTTTGTCTGTAATTTTCTTTTCTTGTAGTGTCTTTATCTGACTTTGGTAATAGGGTGATGATGGCTTCATGAAATGTGTTAATTTTCCCTCCTGTAAAATTTTCTTGGAAGAGTTTAAATAGAATTGGTGTTAATTCTTCTTGAAATCCTTGGTAGAATTCACCTGCTTTGAGAAGTCAAAGAGACTTCTCTTTGTTGGGGGATTTTGATGACTGATTCAATCTCTTTAACAGTGATTGGTTTGTTAAGTTCTTGTATTTCTTGTAGCATCGGTGTAGGTTGTGCATTTCTAGGAATTTGTCCATTTCATCTAGGTTGTCTAGTTTGCTGGCATACAGTTTCTTATAATATCCTGCTATAAAACGTTTTATTTCAGTGGTTTAGTCATAACTTCCCCCCTTTCATTTCTGATTGTATTTATTTGCAGTTTCTTTCTTTTTTTCTTTGTTATTCTAACTAGGGGTTTCTCAATTTTATTGATCTTCTCAAAGAACCAGTTTTTGGTTTTGTTGATTATTTCTATTGTTCTTTTTGTTCTCAATTTCATTCATTTCTGCTCTAATCTTTATTATTTCTTTCTTTTTGCTTGCTTTGGGATTGGTTTGCTGTTCTTTTTCTAGTTTTTCCAGTTTCTCCATTTGTTCAGTTAGATATGTCAGCTCTTTCTCCTCCCGCTCCTCCTCCTCTCCCCCTCTTCCTCCTCCTTCTTCTAGGAGGTACTAGGGATTGAACGAGGGGCTTAATACATGTGAGTTGTGTGCTCAGTTACTGAGCTACACATGCTGCACTCTTCTTGTTTAATATAGGTGTTTAGGTGGGGCAACCCATCAGAACAGAATATAGCTGGGGCCCCTCCCCAACAATAGGAAAGCGGAGGAGGAAAGGCTTTAAAAAGGCCTAATATGGGACCCCACATGTGTGTCTCTTCACCCAGTTGCATGCCCACAACTCATGTCTCGGGTTGTGTACTTATCTCATTTCTAGATTTCTTGTTTTTAAATAAATTCTTTACTCCCTTGCCTATATATGTGTGTGTGTGTGTGTTTAGGGCTATAAATTTCCCTTTCACTGCCTTTGCTGTATCCCATAAGTTTTGAAAAATTGTGTTTTTGTTTTCATTCATCTCAATATATTTACTAATTTCTCTCACAATTTCTTCTTTGACCCACTGATTGTTTTCCCTTTTTCCATCTATTATTCATTTCCAACTTTATTCCATTATGATCTGAGAAGGTGTTTTGTATAATTTCAATCTTTCCTTGTTTATTGAGAACAGCCTTGTGACCCAACATGTGGTCTATTCTGGAGAAAGATCCATGAGCAATTGAGAAAAATGTATAACCTCCTGATTTAGGATGCAACATTCTGTATATGTCTGTTAGGTCTAGCTAGTTTATTATATTGCTCATGTTGTCTGTTTCCTTGTTGATCATCTGTCTACTTATTCTAACTAATGATGGGAATGGTTTGTTGAAGACTCCAACTATTATTGTAGAGATGTCTATTTCTCCCTTCACTTTTGTATTTTGGCACCCTGATTAGGTGCATAGTCGTTTATGACTGTTATTTCTCCCTGGTAGATTGTCCCTTTCATTAATATATAATTGCCCTCTGCATTTCTTATAATTTTTTTGCACTTAAAATTGTTTTATTCAATATTAGTATAGCTACCCCTGCTCTTTTTTAGTTACTGTTTGCATGGAGTATCATTTTTCAAGCTTTCACTTTCAGCTTATTTGTATCCTGGGTCTAAGGTGAGACTCTTGTAGGCTGCAGATGGATGGCTCATGATTTTTTATCCATTCTCTTAGCCTATATCTATTGATTGGAGAGTTTAATCAATTCACATTCAATGATATTACTGTAAATGAATTATTGACTTCCACCACTTTATTCTTTGGTTTTAATACGTCATATCTTATTTTCTTCCATCTTTTTACTTTTTTTGGTTATCTTTTCTACTACTCTTGCCTTCTACACTCTCTTCCAAGTCTCTCTTTCCTGTCTTATTCATTGGTGCTGTAAGGTTTCCTTTAATGCTTCCTGCAAAGGTGGATTCTTTTTTTTTATGATTCCTCTTAATTTCTCTTTATTTATGAATACTTTAAACTCACCTTCATATTTGAAGGGCAATTTTGCAGTATAAAGAATTCTCAGCTTGCACTTTTTCTCTTTCAGTATCCTAATTATATCATACCACTGTCTTCTCACCTCCATGATTTCTGATGAGAAATCCATACTCAGTCTTATTGGGCATCCCTTGTATTTGATGGTTTACTTTTCCCTTGCTGCTATCAGAATTTTCTCTTTCTCTTTCACATTTGACATTCTGAGTAATGTGTGTCTTGGAGTATGTCTATTCAGATGTATTCTGATTGGGGTACACTGTATTTCTTGGACATGTAAATTTATTTCTTTCAGGAGAGTTGGGAAATTTTCAGTCATTATTTCCTCAAATGCTCTATCTGCCCCTTTTCCTTTCTCTTCTCCTTCTGGAACTCCCATGACATGTATGTTGTCGTGCTTCATGTTATCATTCAACTCCCTGCTGAATTTTTCCCATTCTTTTCTTTTTCTCTGTTCCTCTCTCTTCCATTTCAGCTGTTCTGTTTTCTGCATCTTTTATTCTTTCTTCTATCATTTTGAATCTGCTGTTGTATGCCTCTAATGTGTGTTTTTTTTTAATTTAACAAATTAATTTTTGATATATATTTAATAAAGCATACAATTCATCCAAAGTGTACAATCAATTTTATTTGGTATAATCACATAGTTGTGTGTTCATCACTTCAATCATTATTAGAGCATTTTCATTATTTCAATAATAATAATAAACAAACAAGAAATTCCTTCACTTCTCAATCTCTCTGTTTCCTGTGCTGTATATAACTGCTATTTCTGGCTATTCTTGCACCATTATTATTTTTGTGAAATCTATTAAGCAGTTTTATTGAGATATAGTCACTACCATACAATCTATCTAAAGTGCATAGTCAGTGGTTTTTAGTATAATCACAATATTGTGCATTCATCATTAGGAAAAAAATTTTAGAAATATTTCATTACTCCAAAAAGAAAAACTCCACACCCATTAACATGCCTTCCCTAGCCCTATATAACACTTATCAAATTTCATATTTATAAATTGAATTATATTTACATTTTATATAAATGGAATCATACACTATGTTACAAAATATATTTTATTTCATAGCAACACAATCATACAGTATTTGTCCTTTTGTGTCTTGTGTGCGTCACACAATATAATGTCCTCCAGGTTCATCCATGTTGTCATTTGCTTTCAGACTTCATATCTACTTACAGCTGCATAATATTCCATCGTGTGAATACACCACATTTTGTTTATCCATTCATTGATTTATGGACACCTGGGTTGTTTCCAACTTTTGGCAATTGTGAATAATGCCACTATGAACATAGGTGTGCAGATGTCTGTTTGTGTCACTGCTCTCAGTTCTTCTGGGTATATACCCAGTAATGGTAGTGAACGGTCACATGGCAAATCTATGTTCTACTTCTTTAGGACCTGCCAAACAGTCCTCCACAGTGGCTGTACCATTTTACATTCCCACCAACAGTGAATAAGTGTTCCTATCTCTCCACATCCTCTCCAACACTTGTTGTTCTCTGTATTTTTAACAATGGCCATTCTGATAAGTGTGAAACGATATCTCATTGTAGTTTTGATTTGCAGTTCCCTAATCATTAGTGATGTTGAGCATTTTTTCATGTTTTTTTTTTGTTGCCATTTGCATTTCTTCTTTGGACAAATGTCTATTCAAGTCTTTTGCCCATTTTTAATTGGGTTGTTTGCCTTTTTATTGTTGAGTTGTAACATCTCTTTATATATCATGGGTATTAAACTCTTGTTAGATGTGATTTCCAAATATTATCTCCCATTGAGTTGGCTGCCTTTTCACCCTTTTGACAAAGTCCTGTGAGGTACAAAAGTGTTTAATCTTGAGGAGGTCCCATTTATCTATTTTTTCTTTTGTTGTGCGTACTTTGGGTGTAAGGTCCAAGGCCAGCACCTACCACAAGATCTTTAATACGTTTCCCTACATTTTCTTCTAGTAGCTTCATTGTCCTGGCTTTTATATTTAGATCTTTGACCCATTTGAGTTGACTCTTGTATATGAAGTGAGATAGGGGTCCTCTTTCATTCTTTTGATTATGAATATCCAGTTCTCCCAACACCACTTGTTGAGAGAATGTTTTGTGATGTCAATATGGACTTGCTAGGTTTGTCAAAAAACCAGATGGCTGTATAGGTGAGGATTCATTTTAAAAAAAAATCATTTTTATTGATACATATTAATGAAGCATACAATTCATCCAAAGTGTATAATCAGGGGTATTTGGTATAATCACATAGTTCTGCACTCATCATTTTAATCATTATTAGAGCATTTTCATTATTTCACTAAGAATAATAATAAACAAACAACAGACAAACAAGAAAATTCTTCACCTCTCAATCTCTCTCTGTTTCCCTTGCTGTACATAGCTGCTATTTCTGGCTATTCTTGCACAATTATTTATCTATTAAACAGTTGTATTGAGATACATTCATATGCCATACAATCTATCCAAAATGTACAATCAATGGTTTTTAATATATTAACAATATTGTGCATTCATCATCACAAAAATTTTAGAATTATTTTATTACTCCAAAAAGAAAAACTCTATACCACTTAGCATGCCTTCCCTAGCCCTACTTAACCACTAATCAAATTTCATCTTTATAAGTAGATTTATATTTACATTTTATATAAATGGAATCATACAATATGTAAAAAAATATATTTAGTTCATAGTAACACAATGATACAGTATTTGTCCTTTTGTGCCTGGCTTGCTTCACTCAATATAATATCCTCTAGGTTTATCCATGTTGTCATATGCTTTAGGACTTCATTTCTTCTAACAGCTGCATTATATTTCATTGTGTGAATACACCACAGTTTGTTTATCCATTCATTGGTTTATAGACACCTGGGTTGTTTCCAACTTCTGGCAATCGTGAATAATGCTGCTATGAACATAGGTGTGCAGATGTCTGTTTGTGTCACTGCTCTCAGTTCTTCTGGGTATATACCCAGAAGATATAGTAGAATATAGTAGATATAGTAGAAGCAAATCTATATTTTACTTCTATAGGACCTGCCAAACAGTCTTCCACAGTGACTATACCATTTTGCATTCCCACCAACAGTGAATAAGTGTTCCTGTCTCTCCACACTTGTCGTTTTGTCTTTTTAATAGTGGCCATTCTGATAGGTGTGAAATATCTCATTGTAGTTTTGATTTACAGTTCCCTAATCTTTAGTTATATTGAGCATTTTTTCATGTGTTTTTTTGTCATTTGTATTTCTTCTTTGGACTAATGTCTATTCAAGTCTTTTGCCCATTTTTTAATTGGGTCTTTTATCTTTTTATTGTTGAGTTGTAACATTTCTTTATATATCACAGATATTAAACCCTTATTGGACATGTGATATCCAAATATTTTCTCCCATTGATTTGGCTGCCTTTTCACCCTTTTGACAAAGTCCTGTGAGGTGCAAAAGTGTTTAATTTTGAGGAGGTCCCATTTATCTTTTTTTGTTGTTGTTGCATGTGCTTTGGGTATAAGGTCCAAGAAACCACCACCTATTACAAGGTCTTTAAGATGTATCCCTACATTTTCTTCAAGTAGTTTTATGGTCCTGGCTTTTATATTTAGGTCTTTGATCCATTTTGAATTGATTCTTGTAAAGGAAGTGAGAGAGGGTCCTCTTTCGTTCTTTTGGTTATAGATAGGCAGTTCTCCCAGCACCATTTGCTGAAGAGACTGTTTTATCCCTTTAACATGGACTCAGCAGGTTTGTCAAACACCATTTGGCCATAGAGGTGAGGGTTTATTTCTGGACTCTCAATTCTATTCCACTGATCGATGTGTCTATCTTTATGCCAGTACCATGCTGTTTTGACCACTGTAGCTCTGTAATAGGTTTCAAGGTCAGGCAGTGAAATTCCCCCCACATCACTGTTCTTTCTTAGGATGCTTCTGGCAATTTAGGTGCACTTTCCCTTCCAAATTAATTTGGTAATTGCCTTTTCTATTTCTGTAAAATAGACTGTTAGAATTTTGGTTGGTATTGCATTGAATCTCTAAATTAGCTTGGGTAGGATTGACATCATCATCATATTTCATCTTCCAATCCATGAACACGGAATATCTTTCCATTTCTTTAAGTTTTCATTGAAATTTTTTAGCATTGTATTGTAGTTTTCTGTATATAGGTCCTAGGTATTTGAGTCCTTTTGTTGCTATTGTATATGGAATTTTTCCCACTTTCCTCCTCATATTGTTCAATACTGGTTTGCTGAAACATTATTGATCTTTGCATGTTGTTCGTGTATCCTGCTACTTTTCTGACTGTTACAGTCAGGCAATTTGATGTAATTATGAATTCCAAAAATATAATTGGATCATGCGTATAAACTGATCTGTTAATCTGGGCATGATTAAGTTATGATTAGGGCGTTGACTGGGCCACGTCAGTAGGGCGTTGAGCCCCACCCCTTGGTGGGTGGGGAATCGAATATAAAAGGCAAGGCAAAGAACAGAGTTGAAGCAGTTTTTGAGAAGCAGTTTTGATGTTGGAAAGAAGGCCCCAGGAGAAGAGAAGTGAGCCGTTCGCCTGATCATCTACAGCTGACCTTGTGGAGGAAACAGGAGCTAAGCCTGGAGAGAAACGCAGCCCCGGGAAGAGAGGAACCCAAGAAGCCTGAACCTTGGTAAACGTCGGCAGCTGTCTTGCTCTAACATGTGGCAGTGGACTGTGGTGAGAAAAGAAACTTAATATTTATGGCCTAGTATCTGTGGACTTCTACCCCAAATAAATACCCTTTATAAAGACCAACCCATTTTTGGTATTTCACATTAGCACCCCTTTGGCTGACTAATACACTGACCTTGTTTATTAGCTCAAGTAGCTTTGTTGTAGACATTTCAGAATTTTCTAAATATACAATCATGTCATCCATGAATAGTGAGAGTTTTATTTCCTCTTTTCCTATTTGAATGCCTTTTATTTTTTCTTTTGTCTAATTGCTCTAGCTAGAACTTCTAGCATAATGTTGAATAACAGTGGTGAAGGTGGGCATCCTTCATCACTTGTTCCCAATCTTAGATGAAAGCTTTCATTCTTTCCCCATTAATATGATGTTGGCTGTGGGTTTTTCATATATGCTTTCTATTATATTTGGGGACTTTCCCTCTATAAGGAAACACTATCTTTCAAAGTGTTTTTTTATCAAGAAACCATGCTGGATTTTGTTGAATGCTTTTTCTGCATTGGTTGAGATGATCATGTGTTTTATTTTTACCTTCAATTTGTTAATGTGATGTATTATGTTAATTGATTTTCTTACATTGAACCACCCTTGCATACTGGGAATAAATCCCACTTGGTCGTGGTTTAAAAATTTTTTGATATGCTGTTGGATTTGATTTGCAAGTATTTTGTTGAGAATTTTTGCATCTTTCTTCATTAGAGAGTTTGGTCTGTAATTTTCTTTTCTTTTTTCTTGCTTTGTTATTCGGGTGATGTTGGCTGCATAAAATATGTTGGATAATTTTCCCTCCTCTTCAATTTTTTGGAAGATTTTAAACAGGGTTAGTGTTTATTCTTCTCAAAATGCTTGGTAGAATTTACCTGTGAAGCCATCTGGTCCTGGATTTTCCTTGTTGGGAGATGTCTTAGTCAGCCAAAGGGGTGCTAATGTGAAATACCAAAAATGGGTTGGTCTTTATAAAGGGTATTTATTTGGGGTAGAAGTCCACAGATACCAGGCCATAAAGCGTTAAGTTTCTTCTCTCACCACGTGTTAGAGCAAGACAGCTGCCGGCATTTGCCAGGGTTCAGGCTTCTGGGGTTCCTCTCTTCCTGGGGCTGGGTTTCTCTCCGGGCTTAGCTCCTGTTTCCTCCACAAGGTCAGCTGTAGACGATCAGGCGAATGGTTTGCTTCTCTTCTCCTGGGGCCTTCTTTCCAACATCAAAACTGCTTCTCAAAAGACTGCTTCCACTCTGCTCTTGCCTTGCCTTTTTATATTCAATTCCCCACCCACCAAGGGGTGGGGCTCAACACCGTACTGACGTGGCCCAGTCAACGCCCTAATCATAACTTAATCATGCCCAGATTAACAGATCAGTTTACAAGCATGATCCAATTATATTTTTGGAATTCATAATTACATCAAATTTCCAAACTGCTATAGGAGATTTTTTTTTTTTTAAAGATTTATTTATTTTATTTATTTATCCTCCCCTTGCCGCTTGTGTTGCTGTGTTCATTCGCTGTGTGTCTTCTCTGTGTCCGCTTATCT
>JAQZBX010111220.1:0-10305 GCA_029593785.1 Cabassous unicinctus
CCATTGCTTGAATCACAATATGTCTACAACAGAACACCACCAAGTCCACTCTAGTCCACAGCTCCTCCCCCAATCCTGAGGGGACTTGGAAGGTGATGTCCACTCCACCTCCAAGTGAGAGAGGGCTTATATCCCATGGATATAGTGGATGGGATTATCTTGCCTTCAGCTGCAGGCCCTCTCCATTCCCTGGGATGGCGGTTGCCCATCGTCGTCTCCTCGCCAGGTTACTTGGATGAGTCCATTGAGCTGTAGGGTAGGAGTTGCAGCTCCACTGAGATTCCAGGCACAGCTGGCACATAGGTGCGTCAGAGGATACAGTCTCTGGAAGTACACCTAAAAACTCCTGCATCACATATAGGTTTGAGTAGAAGGGACTGATAGACCATGTGCAGGGATGACTTATTTGAGTCCAACTCTGTCACTTTCAGGAACACAGATGCCAATGAAGAGCCCACTAATTAGGCATCAATCTCTGGGGCTATCCCCACTTGTATAGGACCTGGGTGTCACCAGAGCCCTCAGGGGTTCCTCAGTGTGGGGTGATATCCACTTTGGTGTTCTATGAGATCCTACTGAAGTATGCATAAATATTACCTCTGGGATGATGTCCCGACTCTCTTTGAAGTCTCTTAGCCACGTGAACTCATTTCTCTTTACCTTTTCCCCCTTTTATTCAAGGTCTTTTTCCGATCGTGTTGCCAGTTGGCACTTGGTATTAATCCCTCGTTGCCAGGGAGGCTCATCCCCGGGAGTCATGTCCCACGTTGGGGGGAAGGTAATGCATTCAAATGCTGAGTTTAAGCCAACTCCTTTAATAATGTATATGTGCACATATCATATTGGTTCTGTTTCTCTAGAAAACCCTGACTAATACTCTCTATATAACTTAAGAGTAGGGAAATAAACCACAGACAAAAATCAAATAGAGCATACCATAATGACAGTAGTAAATTTACTAAAGTAAAACCTTGTCCCGAAAAGACACCAAAATTAAAATGCAAGCTATGACCTCTTAATTATATTTTCAGCTCATATTTGAAATGCATAAATCTCATTTGTATGCAGAGCACATACTCAAATCAAAAAGAAAAAGAAAACAAACAATAGAAATATAGGCAATGGTGTTGGCAATTGACAGGAAAACTGAACTGCTAATAGGTAAATGCAAAGGTGCTCAACCTAACCTAATCAGGGAAATGCAAATTAAAGCAATAATGAGATACCATTTTACAAATATCTGATTGTGAAAATTTAAAAGGGAAGTGTAGCAGTTTGACATTATTTATGAATTCCAAAAATAGATATTGGATTACGTTTGTGAACTGGTCTTTTCCTCTGGGCATATTAGATTATATTGCATTCAGAGGTTTACCTGATTAAATAATGATTAAGGCTTTGAATGGACCACATCAGTAGGACATTGAGTCCCTGCCCCTTGGTGGGTGGAGACTCATAGATAAAAGACATGGCAAAGGACAGGGTTGAGATTTCTTTAAAAAAGATTTATTTATTTATTTCTCCCCCTCCTCCCACACTGTTTTACACTCACTGTGTGCTCTCTGTGTGTTCTGTGGCTGCTTGTCTTCTCTTTAGGCACCTAGGAACTTCTGGAGTGGAGAGAGGTGGTGAATCTCTTGCAACACCTCAGCTCCCTGGTTGGCTGTGTCTCCTATTGTCTCCTTTCTGTGTCTCTTTTTGTTGCATCATCTTGCTGCACCAGCTTTCTGTGTGGGCCAGCTCTCCCCTCAGGCCAGCTTGCCATGTGGGCTAGCTTGCTTTTCACCAGGAGGCCCCAGGAATTGAACCCTGGACTTACCATATGGTAGATGGGAGCCCAACCACCTGAGCCACATCTTCTTCCCCAAAGTTGATTTTTGATGTTGGAATTTTTGAGCTGGAGCTCTGGGCAGTAAGCACAAAGAGGAGCTTGGTTATGAGGAAAGAGAAAAGGCCCTGGGAAAAGAAACAAGCTGTTCACCTGATAGTCTACAGCTGGCCTTGTGGAGATAGCAGAGGAGCTGAGCCCAGAGAGAAGCAAGCCCCAGGAAGAGAGGAACCAAGGAAGCATGAACCCTCACAGACATCAGCAGACATCTTGCTCCAACACATGGCAATAGACTTTGGTGAGGGAAGTAACATATGCTTTATGGCCTGATAACTGTGGGCTTCAGCCCCAAATAAATAACCTTTATAAAAGCCAATAGATTTCTGATATTTTGCATCAGCACCCCTTTGGCTGAATAATACAGGGAGTAATGGGAATTATCTTCCACTGCTAATGGCAGTATAAATTGATTTCCTTTGAAAATCTTTTGGCAATAGGAAATAAGTTGAACAAGCACATTTCTTACAACCCAGTAAAGCCACTATAATAATTATACTTTCTTGGAATATGTATAGATATATACAAGGAAACATGTATCATTAGTCACTGCAGCATTGTTCAAAATAAGAAAACATTTGAATCCACTTTGTCTTAATTTGCTAAAAGCTGCTAGAAGCAAAATACCATAAAAATGTTGGCTCTTATACTGGGAATTTATTAGGTTAAAAGCTTACAGTTCTGAGGTTGTGAAAATGTCCCAAACAAGGCATCAATAGAGATGCTCTCTCACACAAGGCTGGCTGCTGGTGATTCTGGGCTCCCACCATATAACAAGGCACAATGGTGGCCAGTCTCTGCTGAAGTCTCTGCCTTCCCAACTAAGATCACTTTTACCCTGAGTTCACCTGTGGGTGATCAGGCATATGGCCTGTCTCTCCTCTCTCTTCTGGTCCTCATCTCTTTCAGCCTCTCATGGGCTCTTTCCATGACTCTGTGCTCCATTGATTCTAGCCTCTTTGGATTTCTCTCTTTCTGCTGCTTTTCCCTGTGTGCTCCTTCTTTCAGTCATCCATTTACAGTGGACTCCAGCAAGAAGGACAGGACCAACCCTGGGAAATACCTCACTGAAGCAATCTGATCAAATCATCCCACACCCACAGGAATGGATTAATTCCAAGAATATGATCATTTCTGGAATACACAAAAAGTTCCAAGCTGTCACACTCACCTCAATGGAAAAAAGTTATTTTACAACAGGTTCCCACAAAATGGAGTTCCCTCATGGGAAATGAGAAGAAAATTAAAATGAAGAAGGCTATTACATAAAAATACTTGGGCTTCTTGTCTTCTCACAGAATGCCTTAGGGGTGCTGAGCTGGGCCAACTAGACAGCTCTACTCCTGTTTGAAGATATTCTGCTTGGAAACATTGCCCAGGACCCTGAAACTGGTCTGAGCTGGCCAGAGAGGCCCAAGAGAGATTGTCTGTGACCAGCCAGCTCACAGGGTACCCCCAAGACACTGCCCAAGACCACCCCAACCCCCATGGGAGGAGGGGTGAGCCGTCCCACTCACAGTTCTCAGGGGTCCCATTATGGCCGCTTTGCTATGGGCCCGCAAGTTGTACCCTCTGAGGTTTCCCCTGGTTTGGTGAGTCCCTCTTGTGACCAGGGGTATGCCCTGTTTTCTGTGTGGTCAGGGATTGGGCCTGTACTTTTGTGCCGACCTGCAAAGCCCTGGATACCCATTTTGGGGGGCTTTGTTTGGGGTGGTGCAGGAAGGGGAAGGGCTGCCAAGGAGGTCCTCCTGGGTAGCAGCCACATCCTACCAGGCACAATATGGGTCCCTCTCCCTCTCAAGGAACCATCCTTTCTTTGAGTCAAGTGGCAGTTGTACATCATGCCCTTGGGAACCTCATTGTTTCCTCCACACATACCTTCCAGAGATCTTGCAATGCTGTCTTTCACAGCTGCGGTGGTATGGGCCATTTTCCAATCCCACCAGCAGAGAATGAGTGCTTCCCTGTCTACCTCCAGATCCTCTCCTGCCTTAGACTTTTTCTTGTATTTCAAATATTGGGGGACCTTTAGGAACAAGGAACCATCGTTAAAATACAAAGACCATTTACCATAAAGAGATCACAGATACAGATGCTCCGTAAAAGTTCCACCTCTTTTGCTGTTTAAGGATAATTCTTGCCCCTGCTTACACCCATATTCCAGTCCTGTGACTTTCAGCATAGAAAGTGTGGGATGAGTGCCATTCCACATAATCAGGGAACAGAACATCACCTTTTTCCATCATGCATTTAGTTGAATATCTCTGAAGTTATAAAAGCTGAGTGTGGATAAACAATCAATATTCATGCCATTTCCAGACAGACAGTAAAATGGATTAACTGTATAAATATGAATTCTTCAGCTTTATCAAAAATATATTTAATTTTCCCCCTTTCCTTTAAGAGAGAGGACTCCACGTTTTCAAGGAAGTATTGTTACGTGGAAGTGCATTATAAATGCACATTTTAGGAGGACACCAAACGCAAGCTACTTCCATTTTCAGTAAATGAAAATTGAGAACTAAGAATACACAAAGTCATCATCACAATACACGCTTCACTGGCAAAAGTAAATAACAGTGACAAGTGGATTTATACCAATTAAACAAAAATTAACCTGGGTAGGCTTCAGTGTGGTTTGCTAGTCTTTATCAAGCACAGTTGCCCTCATTCTCCAAGGGATCTTCATCTTTCATGCAGTCTTTTCTTAATATTTTCAATTCAGCTTTCAAGATCCCATGTTTGTTTTTCATTCCACACCGTCTTCCAACTAGCTCTGTGCACTTACAGTTCTCTGACGATTGTTTGGGGCTTGTTCAAAAGCCCTTGGAAAACCTGGGGTTCAAGAGTTCATTATAAAACTTGTAATCACAGCTCTGGCTGTTAACACAGGGCAGAGGCATTGTTTGAACACTCCACGGCCTTCTCCTATTCTCCTTGGGCTTGTATGTCCTTCGCCAATCTCTACACATTCTAGGAAGGGTTTCTGAACAGCTTCGGCACATTTCAAAACAGGTGTCTTGGAAATCTCGGATCCTTCTAGGCAAGTTTCTGTTTCCTTCCCGGTTCTCATAGCCTGTTTTTGTAACTGGGGTCACCTGACTCTTGCGGTCCAAGTAAATACAGTACCCATGCAGACCGGCCCATGTTCGCTGGCAGTGAGGCAGCTTTTCCAACCAAACATTTCCTTTGCTGCAGAATGTAGAGGGCGGCATTGGCCTGCACAGGGTTGTGGGCCACCGTCCCTCCAAGATGGAACTTTTGTGTACAATCATTTTCTTCTTTATCTTCCGTATATTTCTGCATTAGGGAGCCACCCAATTCTGTGACATCGTGCTAATAAAAAGAGCTTATAATTGAAGATATCTACTTAGGCATTAGGGGCTTTCTTGGCTTCTGGCAGGATGTCCAAGAGGGGTGGAAATGAGCAGTTTAGGAAGCTCTTCTTAATATCTGTCTGTATTTGCCTAGCAACTCAGACTGCTGAGGAAGTGGCAAGATGAGATAAAGAACATTTGCAAGATGATAGTCATGACAGCTGTGTGGTAGGACTTCCATTTCCCTTTGAATATCTCCAACGAAAATGTGAAATAAGGAATATAATTTATCTTTCATTCTTTTAAAGGGCAAATGCAAAACCACCTGGCTTCCTAACATGCACACTGTAACATGCAAATGTTTACTACAGGAGCGGGATACCGACGTATTGGGAACCACAGGATAGAGCCTTCCTTGTGTCTGAAACAGGACAGGACCCCTGAGGACAACAGTACATACATCAGAGGCCACCATGGTGATCTGTGGGGTTGGGAGGGGCAGGGCTTTGGGGGTTGGGCCGGACAATGGCGGGAAGTGCCGGTGACCGGCCAGGGGTGTGACCAGGATCACCAGATAGAACCCAGATCCAAGTTCCTCTTAGGGATCCCTCCCTCTTTACTTCAGTTGGTGTATGTCAATCATGCTGCTGTGAGGCAGCTGCAACCGGATACTTAGCTTCTTGAAGACCCCGTAGTCTTCCACGTGGCAGCGGCAGTCGGCATTTTACCATCTCACCGACACTGAATGAGCGTCTCTCTGCCTTTTTCCACATCCTCTCCAACACTTGCTGGTATGTTTTAAATGAATTTAATTTTTACTTTTTGTACCTTTATTGAAAATGCACATTAAAAACCAACAATCAAGCAAACTAATAAAATACACGCACACACCAGGCTTTTACCAGATTGCACATAGCGATGCTCCAAAAAAAATTCCTTCTCTGTGTTTTGTTGGCTTAGGATACCTCTTGCCCATGGTTTCAAAAAGTTTCAGCCTTTTGGATTCCAGCAACTTAAAAAAGACCCTGGAACCAGTCTGACCTGGCCAGAGTGACAGGTGCACAGGAGCTTGCCTGTGACCCACCAGTACCCAGGCTTCCACAAGACATTGTCCAAGACCCCCCCACACACCCCCATTGAAGGAGGGGCAAGCCATTCCACTCACAGTATGTCCTCCTGGTTTGACAAGGTCCCCAGTATGGCCGCTTTTATATTGGCCCCAGTTTATACCCTCTAGGGTACCCCCGGGTTTAGTGAGGCCCAGCTGTAACTTGGGCTATGCTTTGTCTTCTGTGTGGTCTGGAATTGTGTCTGCCCTTTTGGGGGGATATGCTCAGTCCTGGACACCCATTTTTGGGGTTTATATTTGGGGTGGTACATGGAGGGCAATGGGGCTGCCCTGGAGGTCCTCGTTGGTAGCATCCACATCTGAACAGGCATGACATAGGTCCCTCTCCACCTTAAGGAACCATCCTTTCTTAGAGTCAATTGGAATTTTTACATTATGCCCTTGTGAACATCCTTATTACCTCCATTCATAGCTTCTGAAGATTTTGGCATGTCATCTTGCACAGCAGTGATGGCTTGGGCCATTTTCTAATCCTACCAGCAGAGTGAGTGCTTCCATGTCTACCTTATATCCTCTCTTACACTAATATTATTCTTTTAATTCAATAATTGTGGGACATTTATGGACAAGGTTCATTCATTAAAATACACAGATGTTTTATCATTTACAGATCAGAGATACAGATGCTACATGAAAGTTCCAACTCTTTTGCTCTTTTAGGATACCTCTTGCCCCTGATAGCACAAATATTCCAGTCTGTGACTTCTGGTTAGTAAAAGATGTGTGGGGCAATGCCACATATTCAGGGAACAGAACAGCATGTTTTCCATTATAAATTTATTTCAAACTCTCAATAGATTTTAATGCTCAGTTGGGATAAATAATCAAGTATTCATCCAATTTTCAGATGGGTAGCAAAATGGAATAGCTTTAAAAATATGAATTCTGTAGCTTTCTCATATATACAGAATTTTCCCCTTTCTTTAAAGATGGAGCACAGGCCATTTTTATGTAAGTATTGTTACATGTTAAATCATGTTAAATGCTTTACTGTTAAAGGTGGACTACAAGTATGAACCATTTGAACATTTTAGCAGATGGGGAAACATCTATAACCAAGTTGATATGTAGGAAAAAAACAATAACCATTCCCCTCTCCCCCTTAACATCATAGAAATGAAAGATGCCCCTTATGGTTAGTCTCATCTCTAAAGTCTACTCAGACAAGGAAACAATCTTTGAGGACAGGTCAATAGAAGTTATCCAAACTGAAATAGAAAGAGAAAAGTATAAAATTAAACATGGTAGGGCATCCAAGAGCTGTGGGACCACATCAAATGACCCAACAAATGTGTAATTGAGATCCCAGAAGAGCAAGAAAAGAACAGAAAAGACATTTGAAAATGGCTTAGAATTGCCTAAAGGTAATAAAAGTCATGGAACCACAGATTAAGGAAACTCAGAGCCTACCTAGCTGGATAAATATCAACTGTATACACACACACACACACATACAACACAGCTAAACAAAAATTCAGACTGCTGAAAACATGACATACAGGGGAATAAAAATAAGGAATACAGTAGAATCTTGTCAGAAACTATGCAAATTAGAAGACAATTCTTAAAGTGAATAAAGGAAGCCACTTTAACCTAGCCAAATTATGTTTCAAACATGAAGGAAAAATTAAGAATTATTATGAAAACAAAATCTTTTAAAAATGAAAGATTTTGAATTGCACAAGACATGCTAAAATAGTTCTTCAGACAAAGGAATTACACCAGTCTAAAAGTTGCATCCACAAAAGAAATCAAGAGCAAAAATGATGAAAATGAAGATGAACATATAAACATATAACCTTCACTTAATTCTTTTTAACCATGCTAAAAGATAACTGATTTTCTGAAGAAAAATTGGGTAGTGTCTTGTGCATTAGGGCATACGTGAAATTCAAAAGAGTGACAGTAAAAGCACAAGGGATGGGAGGGAGGAGCTGGACATGGACTGCTTGTTAGTTTCTCACACTACATATGGATTGGTTTAATGTTCTTGAAGGTAGCCTGGATGTGTATCGTAAGGCCCTGGGGTAACCGCCAGAAAATAAAAACTTAAATAGCAGTGTAATGACAGGGCACTTATGCAGATTAGATGGCCTGAGCAAGACATCTGGCACTTATGCTCCATCAACAGAACCTGGCCTCTAAGCTTCCTGTCCCCCTTCCCACATCTGAATTAGGACTTGAGGAAAAGAGGGATTACAGCCAGCAAACAGGGCCTTGTCTCAGTGCAGCAGTGCTACTCAGCCCCCTTGTAGCCTGACCAAAAAGAAAAAAATTAATAATGCTGACTTGCCTATATTTAAAATTTTGAAATTGTTGTCATCACAGATTCTTTGGCATTAAGTTCAATTTTTAGGAACATTGCATCAAGGTATTACTTATTTTGATGACTCCGTTTTTTGATGTCTCACTCATCTCACCCTACTCCCAGGACTGTTTGGAAGAAAAGGTATTCAGGGAGCATTGTCAGGACTTGTGGGCCCAGGCTACAGGGAGGGTGGGCCCCCACCTGCAGGGTCCTTGCTTTGAGGAGTGAGGCTGGAGCCCAGGATGACAGAGGAGCAACTTCATGGGGGGAGCCTGGACCTTACCCCAGGGGAGATGCCTTGCAGGGCTTTGCCTCACCTGAAACATATCTGTCTTCATCTGGAGGCACAGGATTCCCAAACCCATCTAACTCTTTGAGTAAGATTTTAAGTGTAAATCATTTCTGTTACAACAAGAAAAATGGTCGTACCTAAGTATCTGTTTTAGTGTTGTGGCCATAGTAAATTGAGGCTCTTCTTTTCTCATTTCCTGCCCCCACCCCAGTCTGCCTTCTAAGGACACTGTCCAGCCCCAAAGAAAGGAAGGATGCAATTGGCTCCCTCAGGCTCTATGTTCCCTCTGGCCTCCATGAGCTACTACACTGGACATCAAATACCCTTTCTCCTCTCCTGGAAGGTGTCAGTTTCACACAGAGCTACTCAGAAGCCTGGGTCCTGGGGATTTTGTTTCAGCAAAGGTCCTAGAAGGACTGTGCCCAGCAAAATTGATTCACATTAATAAAGCATACAATTCATCCAAAATGTACAATAAATGGTATCTGGTATAATCACAAGGTGTGCATTCATCGCTTCAATTGTTATTATAGCATTTTCATTATTTCAATAATAATAATAATAACAAACATAAAACAGACCAATAATCAAACAAGAAATTTCTTCACCTCTCAATTTCTCTATGCTTCCCCTACTGTAGGTAGCTGTTATTCCTGCCTATTCTACATTTATAAATTTATTAAGCAGTGTTATTGAGATATATTCACATACCATATGATCTATCCAAAGTATATAATCAATGGCTTTTAGTATAATCACAGTGTTGTGTATTCATCACCACAAAAATTTTTAGAACAATTTCATTACTCCAAAAAGAAAAATTCCAATCCCCTTAGCAGTCCTTCCCCAGCCTTATGTAACTACTAATCTGATTTCATCCTTATAAATTGATTTGTATTTACATTTTATATAAATGGAATCATACAATATGTAGTATTTTGTATCTGGTTTCTTTCACTTAGCATAATGGTTTTTTTTTTGTCTGATAGGAAATACATAGTATAAACATACATTTGTTCATCTTCAAAGAAAAAATCTTATATATGTAATTTTACCCATGTTCATAGTTCACATGTGGATTTACTGTGCTATACCATTTCATGTTACATTTTTTAGCTTTCCTTTATAAAGGACTTTATACTTTCCCTTTAAAAATCTTTCATACCCACAAAATAGTACTGCTAGTTACTCAGGGGAGCCCCTAAGGAACTTAAATTTCAGCCCTCTGTCCATCAGGAGATATTTTAGAAATGTGCTTAACTAATTATGATGAAGGAAAGTGCAGGAATTGCCAGAAAATTTATGAAAGGGGAAAGGAATAAGGGGAACTTGCACTACCAGGTGCTGAATGTGTTAAGAATCAACAGTGTATAC
>JAQZBX010111221.1:0-10303 GCA_029593785.1 Cabassous unicinctus
AAAAAAAAGGACCTTAAACATAACTTTAACTTTTAAAAGTAAACTTATTAATCCAAACTAGCAAACAACTGCCAACCATGAATTCTATACCCAACAAAACTGTCTTTCAGAAGTGGGGGAGACACGAAGGCCCTCCCAGATGAGCAGAAGCTGAGGGGGCTCGTCACCACTAGCCCAGCCCCGCAAGAGGTGCTGAAGGGGCTCTGCAGGCTGAAGGGGAAGGGCGCTGCACAGCTGCTGAAGCCATGCGAAGAAGTGACAGCCTCTGGTGCATGTGATGACAAGGGTAACTGTAAATGCTAGTACACTGAGCTTTTAATCTGTAATTCCACATATTACTTCCTACAGGATCTAAAAGGCAAATGCAGAAAAAGTAATGATAAACCAATGGTTTTGGACCCAGAAGGTATAAACATGTCATTTGTGACAAGAACTACATAAAGGTGGGGGACAGAGGAACGTGGTCTCTGTGCGCCACTGAAGGGGGTGGGGGACAGGGGAACGTGGCCTGTGCGTACCACTGAAAGGGGCGGGGGCAGGGGAACGTGGCCTGTGTGCACCACTGAAAGGGGCGGGGGCAGGGGAACGTGGCCTGTGTGCACCACTGAAAGGGGCGGGGGCAGGGGAACGTGGCCTGTGCACCACTGGAGTGAAGGTGGTGTCAAAGCAAACAAGCCTGATCCACATTCAGGACGTTAAACTTAAGCCCCATGGTAGCCACACAGAAAATACCAGAAAAATATTCACAGGAGCAAAAATGAGAAGATACTCTAAAAGATTCACTACAAAAGATCAACTAAATACAAAAATAGGCAGTAATGGAAGAATTGGGGGATAAAGAAGGTATAAAATTTACAAAGAGCAAAACAGCAGAAGAAAGTCCTGCAATATCCAGTTACTTTAAATGTTAAGCACAGAGCTACCACGTGACCTGGCAATCCCACCCCTAGGTAAACGCCCAGAAGAGATGAAAGCAGGGACTCGCACAGATACTTGTGCACTGATGTGCACTGCAACACTATTCACAACAGCCAAGTACGAAAGTCTGAAGTTCTTTTATGAAACCTAAAAAGAAAAAGATTATGCTTTTGAACTAATCCATTCCTGAGGGTGTGGGGCCTCGTGACTGGACGGCATCAGTGAGGCGTGAGCCGGCTTGGTCTCCACCCTCTTGCTGGTCGATAGAAACGGAGACGCAGAGAGAAAGGAAGCCGCCATGTGAGAGGGCTCAAGGATCGTGAGCAGCCAGAGCGGAAGCACAAAGCCCCCAGGAAGCTGGGCCCACAGAGCAGCTCGAGGGGAGACGAGCCACGTGCCTGTCTGCACATGGCAGGAAGCCAGATCACCAGGAACTGACTTTGGTGAGGAAACATCTCTAATGGTACCCTGATTTAGATATTTTACAGCCTCAGAACCATAAGCTTTTACCCTAAATAAAATCCTTATTGTAACAGCTCACCCATTTCTAGTACTTTGCACTGGCAGCCCTGTGGCAAACCAAGACACCAAGTGTCCATCAACAGATAAACAGAGAGACAAAATGCGGTGCATCCACACAACAGAGCATGGTTCAGCTGTAAAGAGAAGTGAAGTGCTGGTCCCGCTACGGGGATGAGCCTTGACGACATCATGTTGAGTGAAACAAGCCAGACACAAAGGGACAGAAATTGTATGATTCTACTTACATGAAATAGGTAGAATACGAAACACACAGAGGCAGAAAGTAGAGGAGAGGTCGCCAGGGGCAGGGGGCAGGGGAAGGGGGAGTTAGTGCATGACGGCCGCAGGGTTTCTCTCTGGGAAGGAGGTGAGGGCACCCCAATACTGTGAATGTGATGAACCCCACTGGATGGTCTGCTTGGGCGGGGGTTGGGATGGCAATGTTTATGTGCTATAAATGTTCCCATGTTTAAAAAAAAAAGCAAAAGACAATGACAATTCAATGCAATAGATGATTCTGGACTAGAGGAGAAAAAGGCTCAAAAGGACATTATTGGGACACATGAAAAAACTGGAATAGAGATTAAGTTCTCTATCAGTGTTAAATGTTTTAAACTTAAGGTGGTTACATAAGTGGAAGACCCTTGTTCTTAGGAAGTGTATGTGGCAGTATTAAGTGTTCAGGATGATATACACATCCTGCACTCAGAGGTCTAGAAAATAGATAAACTGACAGATGATGGATGGACGGACAGAATGACCCAGCAAATGTGGCACAGCATTCAATTCTGGAGGATCCTGAGCATCTATTGTCGTGCTCTGAATGGACTTGTATCATTTTTGCAACTGTCCTGTAAGTTTGAAATTATTTCAAAATAAAAAGGTTAAAGGAAAAAAAAATAGATAAAAAAAAAAAGTTTCATGCTGCACAAGAAACAGAAATCCATTCATTTCAACCAAAGGCAGCTGCAAGGTCTTATCTGTACTTGTCATACACATTTTTTTTTTAATATTCATTTTATTTATTTATTCTCCTCCACCAACGTTTGCGTTCGCTGTCTGCTTTGTGTCTGTCTGTTATGTGCTCATCTTCTTTTTAGGAGGCACCGGGAACCGAACCCGGGACCTGCCATGTGGGAGGGAGGGGTCTTAAACGTTTGCGCCACCTTTGCTCCCTGCTTGTTGTGTCTCTCGTTGTGCTTCCTCATTGTGCCATTTTTTAATTTTTTAATTTTGCAAGCTCAAACATTTTTGCAGCAAAGGAAAAGAAATCTATTTTGTATCTCAACTTTGCTCGTATTGGTTAAAGAATAAATATATGAAGGCAAGATTAAGGCCTCAACTCTTAAGCATCTCCTTAAATTCCAAGCCAGCTCTCACCAATGAAGTACTGCGGCAGGGTGAGGACACAAGGAAACAGGCCGAGAGGTGCCGACAGACACCCTGTTTCCAGTGGAGACCTCATACGGCACAAGGGCTGAGTCCTGAAAATGGCACAATGTTTTCACCAGCCTCAAAATCAGTCATCTTTTCCCAACTAAGCCACAGAAATGCCGTTCTTTTAAATCAGATTAGGAAGTGGTATTTGTAAATCTGAGAGATGTGTTTTTCTTTAACAAAACAAACAAAAACTATCATTTAGGAAAGAAGTCTCTTTGGGGATCTGACGAATGAAATCACATCCCTTCTATGAAGTGGCCCGACTGCTCGCCGGCCGCCTGCGTGTGTCTAAGCAGCGAGGAGCGTGGCCGGCAGGAGCCACAGGACGGGCCAGACGCAGCTCACCTGCAAGCCGATGCTCTCGCGCCCTCGGGCAGCTGGACAGCCTGACGGGGCCTCACTGAAACCGCCTGGCCCGGCAGCGCTGCGCTCTTACGCTCCGCAGCCTCAGCCTCAGGCCAGGCCCATCAACTGGGGTGACCGTGACCTGTCCAGACATGGCTCACGCCCCAGCAGGAAGAGAAAGGCCGCCTCCCACGCCCGGGGACGGCACCCAGGCCAGGGCCCCGCCCGACAGGCGGCCCCCCACCGCGCCCACCTCGCTGTAGTCCTGCACGTCCTCCTTCAGCAGCTCCAGCTCCTCCTTCTCCTTCTTGAGGGCCAGCTTCTGCTCTTTCAGTTTCGAACAGGCATCGCTGATTATGTCAATTTCCTCCTTAGTTATTTCTTCTCCCTGGGAAGCGAAGCAAAACAAAAGCACCTAAGTGAAGGAAAACACCTGGCTTTTCTGCTCCTGCACCACGGGCGAGCGTCTGGCAGCACGCAGGGGCTCGCTGCTCACGGGTCCGCCGCGGTCAGCAGCGTGATGGCCCACACCACGGGGTTGCTGTGCATTAGACCACACGTACTGAAGGGACGAGGCCTGCTGTGCGTCACATCATGGCGCCCTCGTCATGAGGGAACAGGGCCGCCACCCCCAAATGTTTCCTTGTGCCTGGTGTGCATGTCCATCCCCCAGGCTCAGGCGATCACAGACCTGCCTTCTGTACGACAGACTGCTTTGCATTTTCTAGACTTTTCTAGAAGTGGACTTGTACCATATATGCTCTCTGGTCTTTCACTAGGCATTGTCATTTGAGATCCATCCACACTGAGGTGACTTCACTCCTTTCCATGGTCAAATAATATTGTTGAGTGGATGCACCACAACTCGTCCACCCATCCGTCAGCTGACGGACCTCTGCGTCATCTCCACCTTTCAGCCATTATGGCCAGTGCTGCCATGTGCACCTGTGCCCAAGCTTCAATGTGTTCAGAGGTTTTCATTTCTCTTGGGTCTAGGCATAGGGGTGGACTTGCTGGTCATACGATGTATTAGTTTGTCAAAGGGCTGCTTATGCAAAGTTACCAGCAATCTGTTGCTTTTATAAAGGGTATTTGAGGTAGAGCTGACAGTTACAAGGCGTAAAAGTCCAGCTCAAGGCTGCTTTCTCACCAAAGTCACTTGTCATGTGTTGAAGCAAGGTGGTCACAGAGCTCTGGCTGGTCTCTCCTTCCCCTCTGGGCTTCCTCTTCTTCTTGAGGCTCTGTGGCTAAGTGAAGTCCTCTCTCTCCTGACACAGGGCCTGTTTCTTTCCAGGCCTCCTATATCAGTCTCAACTGTTCTGCTCTCTTCCCAACCTCAGCTGTAAGCTATCAAGCACAACGGCCCATCTCTCCCCAGGGCTTTAGCTGTTTGAGCCTTCTGCTTTCTGTCACATGGCAGGATCAAAAATGACAGAGTGCTCTCTTCTGTCTTCTTGAGGGAGTGTCTATTTGTGTCAGACCCAGCAAGGGGGCAGGACTCAACCTGAGTCACACCCACTGACACAGTCCAATCAAAAAAGCCCTAATCTTAACAGGTAATATAATCAAAGACATCTCAGCTGAATTTTATGCAATCAAAGGGCATCACACCCAGAGAAATAGATCAGTTTACAAACAATCTTTCTCTTTTTGGGATTCATAAAATAATCTCAAACTGCCACATCTGGTAAACTCCAGGTTTAACATTCTGAGGAACTGCCAAACTCATAAACGTTTCTTAAAGCCAAAGTTTTTAATTCTGATAAAGTACAATATATTGATTTTTCTTTTCTGGATCACATTTTTTTGGTCGTATTTAAGAAATCTATGACAAACCCAAAATCATTACAATTTTCTTAATGTTTTCTTCTAGGAGATTTTATAGTCTCAGCTCCTACATTTAAGTCTATAATCCAGACTGAGCTAACTGTGGTGTACCTGTGCGCTGGGGAAGGCCATGGTCCACCTTTCTGTTTAGGGGATCAACTGTCCCAGCACCCTTGCGTGTAACGTGTATGTAACGTGCATGTAACGTGCACACGGCTTTACTTCAGGCCTGCCTTGAGGCGCTGGCACACTGTCTTGATCAGCGCAGACTTCTGGGACGAGGAATCAGCCAGTCCAAGTCCCCACTTGCTTCTCTTTTACGGTTGCCTTGGTCACGAGGCCTAGAACCAGCAGACACTTCCAAGAGTCTGCAGGGATCTTAAGTGGGGGTGTCGAATCTGTAGACCTAGGACCAGCGGGTTTGGGGAGCGCTGACATGTTGACAACAGTGGGTCTTCCCTCTCAAGAGAACAGGGATTCTGGTCTTTATCTCTGCATGTTTTGCAGGACTCAATCCAGTACAGGCCTTGCAGACCTTTGGCAACAGTTTCAGGATGCTGCTGTAAACGATAAGCTTTTTAAACTTAACTTCTGATTGTTCACTTGACTTTTCATGTAACCGTGTTCTTATGAGTAGACAGTTCTACTTCTTCCTCTCCAATCTGCATCATTTTAACTTTGTTCCCCTTCCTGTACTGCCCTGGCTGGAACCTCCAGTACCATGTGGAACAGAAGTGGTGAGAGCAGACACCCTTGCCAAGGTTTCACAGTCCTCTTCCAGGTCCTCGCTGCTCAGCGGCCGCCTCTGGAATCGCAGCCTTAGAAGCTGCCTCCCTGTTGCTAACACTGATGCACGTCTCCAGGTGCCTCTGCCCAGGAGGCGCCTCCTCCACCCAGCACGCCTGAGGCCCAGCTCCTCATGGCGGATCCCAAACCTGCCCCCCCGCACCCGCCTGCCCCAGGCCCACTTGAGCTTAAAACAAGGCGCCAAGGAGGGGCCCGGCAGCAGCCAGTGCAGGATGAGCAGAGCTCCCAGGCCCCGTGGGGCAGCTTCCACTCCCCGCCTCACACCTCCCATTCCCGCCCCATCCCCCCAGCGCCCAACTCCTCCCGTCCCTGCAGGGCCTGGGGACACAGCCAAGCCAGTGGCCACCATCTCCCCAGGCCTCCCCACGCGCACGCGGCCACTACCTTCATGCCCTCCAGGACGGGGGCCGTGTCCCGCAGAGTCTCCTCCAGCACGGTTGCACCAGCCACTTCTGGCTGTGGCTCAGCTGCCGGCCGCCCAGGAGAGACTTCCACCACCACTTCTGCTTCAACTTCCTTCTGCAATGCGAGGCCACAGCGCTCACCACTGTCCTCCCCACCCTTCCCGCACCGGCGCGCTGCCAAGCAGAACGCCCCGGCAGGCCTGCGCCGTAGCAGTTGGGCAGCCAAAGCCCACCGACTGCCGGCCTCCACGCTCGAAGCCGCCCTCGGGTGCAAGGCAGGCCAAGCCTCTCGCTTCACCCCCAGGCCCTTCCCAGACAAGGCGGTCGGTACTGACCGCAAGCTCCTCGTCACCTGCAGGGACCACGGGGCCCTGCGCAGGCGTGCGGCTGCGGGAAGCCTCCCGAGCCAGCGGCCCAAGCCCTGAGGAGGCTGCGGAATGGGCTGGGCCCCATCCTGCCAGGCGCCCGAGCCGAGGGAGAGCTGAGCAAGCCCCACCCTGGAACGAGAGAGGAGAGCAGCGCTCACAGCCGCCTCAGCGAGCTTCTCCAGCTCCTTCTCCTTGTGCTCCTGCCTGATGGCCGCCTCCTCCTGCAGCGTGGCCTCCAGCTTCGCCTTGTTGTCCACCTGCTCGCCCTCCACCTCGGCCACCTTGACCTGGGCTTCCTTTGCCTGAGTGAGGAGAGGGCATCGGAGTGAGCACGGGGGGGCCCACGCTGGGAAGGGCAGGGAGCGTCTGTGTGCCTGGGGAGGGTCTCAGACAAGGGGGGTGGACCTGCACTGCAGGGGAGCCCCTCAACTGCTGGGAGACGCTGGACGACACACCTGAGGTTCTCCTTCCACATGCCTCCCAAAGGAGTCTTTGATATCCTCGAAAGGCCAGACACAACACAGCTGGCAGAAATCCCGAATGCCGCACTTTAAACCTGCCTTGTACGGCCATCAAGTGTGCACTCTGAGTGTCACCCACGTGGAGGGTTCGAGGTGGGTGGGGGGCCGTGAGGAGGCAGAGGGATGCCAGGGTGCGAGACGGCGTGGAGGGTGTGGCTGGAGAGAACCAGGGGATCCAGGGCCCCCGGGGCAGCCCTCAGTGGCTGAGGGGTGAGTTTGTGCACGCCTCCAACAGCCCCCAGAAAAGAGGGGGCCCCCTTCACAGGGCAGGGGCAGCACGTACCACGATCTCGGGCAGCGTCTGCAGTGTGGACTTGAGCTGGTCAGCAGGTGACAGGGTGTCTGGAAGGTACATGGCTCGGGACAGGATCAGCAGTGAGGTGGGAATCTCCTGGTTCAGGTGCAGGTCCAGCCACTGCGGCCAAGCACATGTGTCAGCTCACGCCCCGCCCCGCCCGCTGCCGAGGGCCCTGGGCCCCGGAACGTCCTTCTGTTGCTCCTGTGTGGGTGGAGCGGACAAGGCAACCCCCAAACCAGGGCTGGAGTAGCTTCGTTAGGTGGAGGCTGCCTTCTCCAAGGAAGACGGCATTCCAAGGTCTGAGTTCTGCAGCTTCGTGACCGCCGCAGTAGACCAGAGTTTGCAATGCCCAAAGGCAAAGGAGACAGCGAGGCCGCCGAGGGTACCTCCATCACGGGGCCAGGAGGCTCTCCGCTACCAGAGGGTTCACGTAAAAACACAACGGAGGAAGCGCCCAGGCATCGTCCAACATTCAAACCTGCCCCAGCTCTGGGCCCAGTCACGTCTCAGGCTATTCTAACAACACCTTCAAGCTGATAAGAAACACCCAGACAATGTCTGGACACAAAGACGAATGAGAAGAAACTCTAAGAACAGAGAAGCTGCTTGAGGCACAACAGTTAAATGCCGAGAACACCTGCGCTCCACCGCAGAGAACTCCGCCGAAGCCAGGCTCTCGGCCAGTGCTACGGCTCCACAGGCGACGGCAGCCTGGTGCTGGGGTCTCTGCAATGCCAGCACCGGGGCTGCTCGTGCCCTGCGGGCGCACCGGCACAGACTAGCCACAGCACCAGGGGCCACAAGAACACAGGACACCTGCCGGGCAGGCGCAGGCAGTGCCAGGGAAGGTGCCTGCCAGGGCTTGTGTTCAAGACGCAGTCGGGAGAAACACGGGTGAGGAGGGTGCGGCCCCACTCATGTCACAGGAGGGAAAGCACACATGCGTCTTTGTCCCCACGCATGGCAAGATATCCTGGGAGGACACACAACACTGAACGTGCACATTTCAGGGCGCACATAGAGAGCAAGGAGAGGCTCAGGGCTGCTCCGGCCCCTTCACCTGCTTTTCACTTGATGTTGTCCCTCAGGTTCCTCGGCCAAGCCCCGCCCCACCCTTCAGGCCACGCCTGTGAGGGGATCAGTCCTGAGGCCACTGGGAACAGCCTGTGGTCTCGTCCCACAGCCCCTTGGTGCCACTGCAGAAGGCGGGGGCACAGTTGCTCTGGACTCCAGCTGCTGGTGGGCCCCTGGCAGCCCCCAGAGGTCACTGAGGCCAGGTCAGGCCGGGTCCCACCCACCCAAGCCTTCCCTGGCCTCAGTCAGAAGACACGTCCACGATGTGCGCAGCCCCAGAAACTTCAAAGTTAACCTCAGCCCTGATTGAGCTGTGAATGACCGAGGGAAGGTTTAAAACCAACCAAAGCTGGTGGGAAAAACCAAAGCACCAAGCACTAGGCTACCCAGGCTGAGAGCGCTGGCCTGAGTGTGCACATGAGTGTGCGATCCACCAAGAAGGCTGTGAACACACGCTCAGCGGGAGCCGGCCCAGGGGCCGAGCCACCTACCTGCTTCAGCTGCTCCCGCAGTCGGTCCTGGGTGACGCCCAGCGCCCGCATGCCCCTGGCCCGGCAGGCGGACTGCAGCTCCTTGACAGTCAGGCTGTCCACCCCTTCCGCCGAAATCAGCTGTAAGGAGACCAGGGAATGACATTTCAGATCAGGGCACTGTGGGACTTTCTGGTTAGCACTGCTGGGAAACGAGTGTCTGATTAGGAACTGCTTTCCTAGGCACACGCTGCTGAGCCAGAGAAACCCAACAGAAAGCTCCAGTTCTGGGCTGGGAAGATGGCAATAGGTGCCCGAGCCTCGGAGGCCTAGAAGATAAGCCCAGGGCCTGGCTGGGGGAGAAGGGTGCCGGCGCCGCAGAGCCCGGGCCGCCCCAGCTCCTCCCGGCATCCTCCACCTCTCCTGAACCCACGGCCACTGTTTACCAGGCCGTTTTGAGAGAAGGGCTGAGAGCCTGGAAAAGGGGACATTCAAGCTCCGTGGCCCCTCCTCCTTGGCATGACGATGTGTCTTTGGCCAAGGAGAGACAACAGGAACCCAAATCTGGAAAAGCAGAAGGGAGCTCCAAAGACCGAGGATACGAGGCTGCAGACCACAGTTGTTTCAGGGTGTAGAGAGAAAGGAGAGGAGAGGGAGAAGGGACACATGTCTGGGCCCCTCGCCTGCACCGGGAGGCTCAGGGCCGCTCCGCCCCGTTACCGTCTGCTTTCTGGTCCACCTGATGGTGTCCCTCAGGTTCCTTGGCCTCTGTTCACTCTTGTTCATTCTTTCTTCTCTCTTCTCCTCAGACTGGAAGATTCCAATGGTCTTCAATGGTCTTGTCTTCAAATTCTCTGGTTCTTTCCTGTACCGGCTCCACACTGCGGCTCAGCTGCTCCAGGGAGTTTCTGACGCCTGCACCTGTGGCTGCAGCGCGGCCTGGGCCCTCTTCACACTCCCAGCTCCCTGCCCATGTCCGCTTTGTGCTCGTCTCTGTCTCCTGCCGCGGTCCAGCCGAGGCACGAGGGAGCAGACTGAAGGTGGTTTAAGGGAGTCGGCGAGAGTGATGAGTTGCACACCCAAGTGAGAATTGACGACTGACTTTATTGTAGGATAAGCTCAGTTTTTATATTCTATTTTTTGGCAAGCGTAAGCATTCTCTTTGAAGTTATGCAAGGTTGCAGACGTCATATAGACTTGAGATAAGCGCTTTCAGTTCCATGGTGACAGGATGTTAACTTTTTAGGAACAGTAACTTACGGCATAGTAGTTCTTGCTCTGATGTCTAAGATTAGATATGCTAGACTTG
>JAQZBX010111222.1:0-10305 GCA_029593785.1 Cabassous unicinctus
GGTCCTTAGTCAGTGATATGCCTTCCATCTTTTGGACATATCATTGTTGGTGTACTGGTTTATAAAGATACTGCATGCAATTTTAGAGTACTAATATAATACACAAAAGTGTATTTCAGCTTAAAGGAAAACTCCTGAGGCAGCCATGGACAGAACTAGTCATTAAGCTACAAGGAGTGTAGTTAGCTGACAGACTCCAATTATTAGTGTGATCAGGTCTGATGTACAATAGACCAGAGAGAAATCTCTTATCAACCTAAATAAAGGTTATCAATTTAGTTCTCCTTTTGGTAAAAGAAACTGAACAGAAATGTTATCATATGATATTCCAATTCTATGTGATTTTAAAAAGAACATTTTTCAATGGAATTTTGTTATGACAAAGTCCTAAAATTCTATGTCTAAGTAAGATTTCTTAAACACAATACCTGGAAAATGTGTGATTTAAGGCCAAAATATTTGCTTTTTAAGAAACTTTCTCAAAAAACTCTTCTATTCTATAATACAGTATGTATTTGAACAGCTTAAACAAAATTGCCAGAAATTTATATTTTTTTCCTTTACCATTAAATTTGTTCATTAATATTTGACATTGTGCTATATGGATAGAAACTCATGTTCCATTGCCTTAAGCTTTTAAATTGGGAATTTCCATTGTCTCTATTAAAAATCTGGTGAAGTAGGCTATCATCCAGAGTTGGCAGGCTATGATTTCCAAATGCAATTTAAACTACCTATTCAACCACAGATTTTTCTCTAGAAGTTTAACATGGTGCATGAAGCATGGAGTATTAGTATATCTACACCTGAGTATTAGTTTCTAATAAAAAGGAATTTGAAAACAAAATTGTTCTACTGGCAGAAAATGACAATTAAATTGATTTTCAAAGAGAAAATGAATGTTAAGTACCAAAAATCAACATGGCATTTGGTAAAGCAAAGTTGGCACAGGTTTTTCCTAATTTAGAAAGTTCAAATCTGCTGACTAAACACTCAAAGCAGGAGAAAAGCCTGAAGTGAGGAGTTTCTTTTGAGGATCATCCTGAAAAGGCTGGAATGGGGTGAAGTGTACCATGGAGTCAGTCCTGATAAATTCGATTTTATGGAAGTTGGAGAAGGTCCTATTGCTGCTGTAAATTTGAAGGAAAAATGAAAGTAAGACAACACTGAGTTGAACTGAGAGTCAGTCTTCTTAAGGCTCATTAACTGTGTAAGACACAGAGGTGGTGCACTGGCACTGCAATACCATAAGCATGTTAAAAAAAAAAAAAAAGGAAGAATGATGTGTCCCTCCTTGGCAGGGAGAATTAATCTGTAAGCTTGTAGGACTGTGACCCACGGATTATTGGAACAGATGTTATGCCAGATACACTGAGAAAAATTGGGATTTTCTAGATAATACTACAAAATAAGTCCATAAAGAATTAGATTACCTAAAAGATATTTTAGGTCCAGTAAAGCTCCTCACAGATTTTATTAATATTTTTAATCAGATCTACCATTTATCAAGTGTCTATTATGCATCAGGATTGATTACATATGTTATAACCAATGGGCTTTTTCAATCTCCATATTCCAGATGAGAAAACTGAAGGACAAAGAGAAAAAAGGGTTTACCCTGAATCACTGGGACAGCTAGTATCTGACAAAAATAAACATTTGAAATGTTCTTCATGTGATTCTTGTTTTTGCTTGTTTGTTTGTTTCTTTATATTATACATACCTTTTCTGTCTTTTTCATTTGTTTTTTGTGTTTTGGAAGTCCTTGCTGCAATGGTAGAATCTCAGTTGTTACAACAATATCCCACAGTTTCACCAGTGACACACAGCTTGATAACACTGACTTTGAAACAGCACACTTTTGACTGGTAGGCATGGTGGTAACAGCTGTAGGTATTGAAGTCAGAGAATCTCAAAGGGGAAGTAAAACCCAATGGGACAAAGTCAATGGACCAAATCAACAGCAGATGTTCATTTGTAAAACTAGGTTTCTAGCTCGTGGTCTATATTGAAATAGAAGTCAGACTGGATTTGGCACACTGACAATAGTTTACCAACCCATGTTCTAGGGGAACAGTTAGGGCAGGGCCATGACTAGACTGGGTTCAAAGGTTTCTATTCGAAGCTCATAGACCATTTACTTGGGTATAGTAGAGAGCCATGATAAAATCTGAAGCACAGGGATTCCATGGCCAGAAAATTATTAAGAGAGTTCAGGACACCCGCATAAGAAGAAAGCCGCACAAGCTGGGTTCATTAGTCTCCTCCCCATCTTTGGTGTCTCTAGGATAAACCATTCCTGTGTTTACAGCTGATCTACAGAGCAGTGTTGTACCTCTGAAAGCCTCTGATTATATTCTAAAGATTTATCTCTGGCCTCAAGGAGCAGAATCTTATCTGAAAGAACATACATACAACAGAAAATATAAGCTTCTGTGTCATTCAACAGAGGGCTCCTGACTGAAATATTAATTGAGGATCACATGCAGAAAACCTTTCTTTATTTTGATTTTTTTCAATGAAAGCAACTAGAAAATATTTTCATAGTAAAAACAAATAACAACATAAAAACAGATATCAATTATTTCAATGAAGAAAGCCATATTATTCATGAATAATGAATGGGCAGCTTGTTTAGAGAAAAAAAATATAAAAGTGGATCCAAGACTCTACTTTTTTTTTTTCCCTTGGTCTTTCATCATCAACCAAGAGGCAAGAAGGGAGTTGGGCGAAAGGTACAACCATAAAAGTTAAGGCTATGCTATTCAATGCTGAGCTTTCCAGGGTTGACATCAGTTCCTAGAACCAGAAAGCAAAACCCTTACAGGGAAGGCCCATAGGAAGGCAGTCAGAACTGGGAAGTTCTCAAACCCACTATTCTACTCCTTCATGAGAATTAACAGTGATGGGTCACGTCCAGGTTGGTGGTAGTATGAGGTGTCAGAAAGTCTGTTGTTAGGCTTTAGAGGCAGAACTTCTGAGTCTTTATTTGATTAAGCTGTTAAGTTCCCTAAGTCTCAGACTCCTCCTGTGAGTGCATACTCAGCCTGCAAAACTCACAGGGATAATGTAGGAGCAAGCATTTAATACATGATAAATCATTGTATACATAAGTGATCCTTAGTGTTGATGTCATTGACCATTTGACCTTGAATCTTAATGCCTGCCACTCTGAGGAACCACTCTTGCAAGATAATGTTTCCAGTGGACCATTCTTCCCAGCTTCCCTTGTTTCTCAGATCTTTCTATTTTCACCACATGTAACCCTCCTATTTTTCCCAGCTTAGAGAACTTGCCTAAGAGAAGCTAAGATGGCACAGTATCTGCTTTCTCTCAAGTACCAGTGATTGATCTCTTCTCCCTCTTTCCTGTATTCCTCTTTCCAATAGGGCCTACTGACCTCAGTGCAGAATGGGATTGACATGGAAGGGAGAATCCAGAGGGAAGGTAATGTGAAAGAAAGCCTTGGGGTAAAGAATAAAAGAAGTATTGTGAAGTTAGGATGTGAGAGAATGTGTCCCCTGCCAGACCTACAAGACCCTCTATCCCTATTCTGCTTCTGACTGCTGATTGTATATTCTACCTCCTGCTGTAAACTGGGAAATCTTCCAGTTGATTGCAACTTTCCACAATAGTTATAATAAAAGCCCTTCCATGAAGGGTGCCATAGTGTGACCATGAAAGCTGAAAATCTGCTTTCCTGTTTGGAGTGCCTGTGGCATATTCTGCTCCCTCTGTGGACCTTTTTGTTTTCCATAGCTCCTATGAGTCATCACTGTCTCTGGCCACTAAACCTCTGGTCTCCATCTTCCCCCAGACCCAACCATCTCTCAATTTCCATTTTATCACTATACCCACCTCTGCCACCAGACTACTTTTTCACACTGGTTCCCACATTTTTATGGGCGATTTTTCCTCATCACCACTTGCTTTTCCCTTATGCCCCCAGAGCACACTTAGATATCAGAAACTGTTTCCTAATCAGATTTCACTACGTCTCTGTATTCTATCTTTTCACCTAACTCTTCATATATCCTCAGGATTTTAACCTCTCTCCATACTTGATCCATCCCATTGATTCAACTGTTTTATTTGACTGTCATCCACCACTAACAATTCTCTCTGCTATGCCATCATCAGACTGTATTAACTCTGACTCAATCTGACTTGATTCAAATCATAATGAGCACTGACCCAGAAAGCACATGTCCAAATAGCCCCTGTTGTTTGGTCTCTCTTGTCCCACCAATCTCAGATATTGACTATACTTGCCTGTCCACATCAGCTTTCTCCTACTAGCAGGCATATGCCAAACACCTGTTCCACACCACCTTCTCACATTGTATTTTCCTGCAAGGACATCTTTCTCTCTGCTTATCAGGGGTCTCCCTCCCTTAAAATCCTGCAACCAGGCCTGTGGATAGTGGTGCCCATTTTTATCTCAGCCCTGATTTCCAGGAGTTACTAGTAATATAAATTATAAAGAGAACGGATTTCCAGATTTTTGTAGAGAAGGGAAATAAGGAGGAATTACTTTTTAAGACCTGAGGACTATTTTATAGAGAAACAAGAAGAAAAATTAAGACTTACATAGTTACATATAAAGAAAACAAATGCTCACAGTCAAAAGACATCCTGGGAGCCAGTAAACTGGGAAATTCTCTAAAGCTAAATAGAGATCTGAGCAGTGTAGTACCTTCAAGGATCATGGGATACTCCCAGCAAGAATTTTGGATCCAGGATGCAGGATAGCCAACCATTACAGAATATTTTACTGGTAATCAAAATTCCAGTTGGAGGTTGAACCACAGAGCCATATGCTGGACTGTCTTCCAAAGTGCTCATGCTTAAAGTAACTTGACTTCAAATGTCAAGTTACCTCAGAGTAACCTGGTCAGCATGTGCTTATTGAGGACAGAGCAGTTTCTCAAATGTTGTTTGTTCACGTGGAGAACTGAAGAAGCAATGCAAGGCAGCAGAAGTTCTGGATCTCTAGGCTTCAGGACCAAAGAAGGATCAGGACAAGAATTTAGTCCCAACTCAGGAGAAAGAACACTAGAGATTCAAATTAGGCAAGTATTAGGAAGGAGACATCCCACACCAGAGGTAAGAGCCATCCTGCCTACAGCAGGGCATTTGCAGAGACACTTGTAAGCAACATGCCCAGTACTTGACACACAGAGAAAGACACTTCCCCAAAATAAACTTAATAAAAGAATGACGCTGTCATTTTAGTGGCTTTCTTTCATGAAAAAAGGAAAAGAGAAGAAAGAGCACTACAAAAAGCCAACTCAGTGTCAGCCTGTGTGAAAAGCCAAGATCCAGTTGAAAACAGAGCTCTCTTGAGGGAAGGAGAGAGATCAGAAGCTCAGGAAAGGATTCCAGGCCAACCCTAAAGAAGAACCTAGGGCTTAGGTACCCATGTCATGAAAGGGAGGAGAGTCAGCATAAAGAGGAACTTGAGGCCCAGGTAGAGCCTGTAAATGACTATATGTGTTTAGCCTCGTACCCTTATCAAATCAAAATGATGACTGCCATATTGCTCAACCATCAAGCAGGCACTGAGGACCAGAATATTCTGAACAGGAGGTGGATGGACAGACACATGGACAGACATCCCAGTTAAATTGCTTCTACATTCTCAGGGAGCCTAAGTCTCCAGGTGCGTCCTGCTAGCCTGGTCCAAGAATGCCAGGTTCATCAGGATGATCTCAGTATATCCCAGGGCTCTGTTTTTGGGGTATGTGTCTTTTCTATTAAGCCAGAAAATGCTATCCACTCCTCTTCTGGAGGAAAATTTCAAAAAAAAAATGTTTTAATCAGTTAGAGAAAAACAACTAGTTCTCATGCCAGTACATACATCCTCTGAGGAGGTTGTTATCAGTTTCTCATAATCAAGGATATTTACTCTTGCCAATTATGTGTGTCTTCACAGCAGAATCTTAGCTTCTGTGTGTTTTTTGTTCGACATGTAGGTTTAGAGCATCCTAGGAGCCTTGGCTTGAGAAATAAAGAGATTAACTGCAGCTCATTGAATCCTGCTTTACCTTCTAAAACTAATCAAGGCTGGGAGGAAAATTTATAGTAGCATTAAATGTCTATATCACCCTGTATCCTTTCTTTTGCACCAGCTCAGTTGTCCTGCTATCAATATACTTTAATTTTTCATGATACTGTTTTTCTAAAAACACAGTAAATATGACAACAACAGCAATTATAACAACAATAAAAAGAAATAAAATATAACAAACTACTATAAAAACATTCAGTGGCTTCTCAAAGTGAGGAAATCCATTTTATTTTTAAAAAAAGAGGTACCAGGGATTGAACCCAGGACCTCATACATGGGAAGCAGGTGCTCAACCTCTTAGCTACATCTGCTCCCCAATAAGAGTTATTTTGTTCACATGTTTGTTTCTTTTTTTTTTTTTTTTAGGAGGTTCCAGGGATCAAATTCAGGATCTTGCACAAGGGAAACCAGTGCTCAACCACGTGAGCTTCATTTGCTCCCAGAAACCCAATTTTTAACACACAATTTAAAGTCTATACCAAATCAATCTTTCCCCTGAAACCTCACTACCTTGAATCTTCTAGAGCTGTAGGGTGAAGGTAAGTTAACATAACCATAAAAGGATCAGAAAACTCCCCATTCAGCTTATAGGAAGGTTAAGAACAAATAGGTTCATATTTCATAAAAGAGGGAACTGGAAATATGGGGGTGACCAGGTCCTGAGTTCAAACAGGAATTAACCTACGATGTTGAATCTCTTTTTGGGGAATAACTTCCACCTTACCTCTAAAGCCCCTTTCCTTCCTGAGAAAGGCTGTGTGATGGACACTGCTTCTACCTCTTATCTTAGCCTTATTGAAAATATACAGTAGTCCAGCACCCCATGCTTCATCTATTCTTATACTCTAGGGCAATAGGGAATACAGAAATTTTTCTTCTCTCTCCCTGTCTTCCTGTCTCTCTCTTTGTCTCTCTCTGTCTTTCTCTGTCTCTCTGTCTGTGTGAGTGTGTGTGTGTGTGTGTGTGTGTGTGTGTGTAAGTGGGTTAATTCCAGGGAAGCTTCTGTGGTCCTAAGTCACCTCCCTGCCACAAATGAAATATTGCCTGGTGCTCAGTGACTCTGTTATCTGGTTGCCTACTTTTGCTTTATATATCAATACTAAAGAGGACATAAAGGCTCTGTTTGAGTGGGACATGTATATGAATATGTGTGTAATAAACTTGACTTGATGTTGGATATTGCAGATCTAATGCTAGGTAGTCTGGTCAAGCAGTATCCTTTATGTTCCTCCCTCTAATAGGAGGAGGTAAAGGAAAGTGAAAGAAGAGGAATAGTCTTAGCAAAGTTGAGAGAAAGAGAATATGCAATTTGCAAGTTAGGTCACGATATCTACATATATACAAGTAGCACTCAGTTCACCTCCAGTCACCACTGTGTAGGAATTGAAGTTAAAACACGTGGCCTATGTCATGAATCCCACCCAAAACAGACCAGCTACAAAGGGGTCGGGGACAGGACCCTCTAAAAAAGCTGTTATTGTTTTGTTTTGTTTTACATTTTATAAATATAATCAATGTCTAGTAGACAGTGATGCCCAGTGTATGTGTATGGGTTACTGGGATGGACATTGATTTTGCCAGGAAAGGAATTAGGACCAGGTCCAGTGCTCCTCAGAAAGCTGTCAAGATACTAATGATAAACTTGAAAATTATTTTCTCACTGTGTGAGCAACATACACAGAGTCTCTTTATGTTGTCTGGCTTGATGACATCCTTGCAAGACTACCAAAGTTTCGGGACTATTAATGGTACAGCCATTCTATGCCTAAGGATAATTAAAGTAGTGTGAGGACAATGTGGGAATAAATTGAGTGAGAAAGGAAGGAAAAGAATCTAATTAACTGACACTTTCCTCTGTTATCTTCATTCTGCTATTGAGCCCCTCCAGGGATTTTTAAATTTTTTGTTAATTGTATTTTATATTCCAAAATTTCTACTTGTACCTTATATTTTGGCTTCTATTTACTTGATGAGAACATTTAACTTTCCATTTATATCAAGATTCTTTCCACTTATATCTTGAAGTATGGTTCTATTTAATTTTACTTAATTTACGTTTTAAACCTAAATAGCCATGCAACTACCATATTGGACATTAGAGTGAAAACCTTCAAAGAGAAAGGTTCCCTTCCCTAACCAAGTCTTCTATCCTAGTCCTGCAGCTATTAGTTCAGTTCTCAATGGAAAACCCCAGCATTGAGATTGTCTTTAGGAATCCAACGCCTTAATCAGAGTTAGCCTTCAGGGAGAAATTTACGGTCCCCACAGCTGGCCTCTGAGAGCTGTCTCTTAATAAATAAATTTTGCTTTCTCTAACATTAGGTAGAGTTGTAAAGTTTGATGTTGTATAACTTCAGGGATCCCCCTTCCCATCTTACTATATGTCAATGACACCTCCTAAAGCACAAGTTTATATAGTGACAATGTTAACCTCTGGAGTTTTGCAACAATGAGAACCCCAGGTACAGACACATTTGACAAAATTTTCTGAAGAAATATCTCTTCATCTCCTTCCTTCCCATTATTCAGCTAATGAGCTTTGTTTCTTTTATGACATCTCTTGTTTTTCCATATGGCCAGAAGAGGGAGAAACACTGTGCAAAGAGAATGAGATTGGGGACCCCACCTGGACTATATCCCACTTACTAGTACCCTTTGTGTGAAAATTCTGTATGATTGTCTCATCCCTTATGTGTCTCTGGAGAAGAGTGAACATCACTCTAGGCCAGTCATTCAGCCCCTTTAAACCAACACCTCTGCCCTTTGTAAGAAGACCTTGAATGAAAAGATTACTAGCCTTGGTGTCCTATCACCTTAGGAATTAGTCCAGACTTTTCTATCCATTGAGTAATTCAGTTTTCTGAATAACAAGTTGGGAGAACTAAATAAATTGATAAATGTTCAATATTATATATTACTATAAGCAGAGATTAATCTTCCTTGACCCATGATTTGCTTAGTTTAGCATCCTATCCCTTTCTATAGGAGCTAAAATTGCTTCTGTAAGCCCATGATCTGGGATCATGGCAGGGTGAAGAAACTGAGCTGAAGCCAGTATGAGTCACATTTCCCCAAATCTTTCCAGTTGTTTAGACTTGAAGACCAACACTGGTTCATCAATTGGTTCTAGAAGATCCTTTCACTGCACCTTTCATAGGGGAACTCTCACACCAATTTTGCTTCTTGTTTTGGTGACTCGAACCCACGGGTATTATCTTTGTTTAGACTCATCTGCTGAGGTTTTCAATGGCTTTGAACCAGATGATATTGCTAAGGATAGAGACATGCTTGGTCTTTATTTGCTTTGAATTCATTGAGTTGAGTAGATATCCAAGGTAAGATTCAGAACTTCTGTAACATTAGAACAAAATAAAGGACCCATATATGATGCACTCAATGAAGATATCCCTGGAGGATATCTACCGGGCTCTACTAAATTTATCACAAGAAGAAATATCAACTCTGATGGATGAAATTTTTGATCCAAGTATAAAATTCTGCGCAGTGTTATCATGTATTCCTGGAAGGAGGAGCTCAAATCACCTTCCCTAAATTGAGCAATTCCATTCCTGGCAACATGTATGCAGATATTGTCTTTGTGCTTATAAAAATCCCCATGAAATCTTCTGTCAAGATGGCACCAAGGTATTTTACTTTGTACTGATCAGACCCAAAGAGCAGGCCTTGGTCAGTTTGTGGAAGACTTACACTACCCAATTGAAAGACATACTGTAAAGCTTAAGCAGGGAAGCAGCTGTGGCTCAATTGGTTGGGTATCCATTTACCATATAGGGGGCCCTGGGTTCGATTCCCAGGACCTCCTGGTGAAGGCAAGCTGGCTCGTGCAACACGGTGAGCTGACCCAGTAAGATGACCCAACAAAGGGAGACAAGCAGACACAGAAGAATGCAACACACATGAACACAGCAAGCGCAAGCAGCAAGGGCGGGATAAATAAACCTTTAAAAACAAAAACAAAAAACTTAAACAACCAAGGTAGTGTGGAGTTTTGAGATGATATAGACATAGATCAGTGGAACAGAATAGATAGTCCAGAAATAAATAGCCATACAAAATAAAGTCAATAAATTTGGGGCAGAAGTGCAAATACTTTTCAATGGAGAGAAAAGAGACTCTTCAGTAACTGGTGATAGAACCATTGGGTGTCTGCATTAAAAAAAAAATTACATTTCTCCATTAAATGTAATGGATACATATAAATTTTTTTTTTTTTT